>OZ020278.1:9040126-9290048 GCA_963971205.1 Aethes cnicana | reverse complement strand
CTACAAAAACAAACCAAGAAAGGTGTGTACAAAATGAGGAAATTTGTATGAAACATTGTTATGCGAATAAACTTACACCTCAAGATAAATATATTAAAAATTATAAAAAAATATTCACGTCTTTTTATTTTATCCTTATTCGTTTCTCATTGGAAAAAAGTTATGACCTAATGTAAAAAGTAAAAAAGATCACATGGAAGTATTTTCTATGCATCTTATTTCTATGTAACTAAAACAGCAAGTATCAAAAAATGTGAGATATACAAACTAACGGCCGAATCGAACTAGGGCAAAGTTACGGTGGTTACCTCAATCTTACGATCATCTGAGTATTTTAACGCATTCACTGCCACTTCTGTTTTACGAACTTTCGCCAGGTGCCACATCTGTCATTAAGGGAACATTGCAACGCACATGTGCGTTCAAGCCACTGCGAGAAAGACAGCAAAACGCATATATGCGTCGGTGGCATTAACCGTTTTGACGCTTTCATATTTGACTGAAGTGATCAAGAGGCACAGGACCACAGGTGAGGTCAGGTGATGGACCGGTCTGAGCGGCGCGCCTTTGGACGTCTTTCGGCTAAAATGATGATGATCAGAGACAAGTCGGACCCCAAGCATGTGAATATGGTAACATAACAAACGTGCTTAAACGTGTTCTTAGCGTTCAAAGGGTTAGATATTTCCTTTATATTTACAAGTATTTACGCAGACGGTAGGTATATTGTTTTCCTATATAGGTAAGTAATTACCTATAGGTAGTAAGTCAGTAGGTAGGTACTTCAGTACTGTTGTCTGGTTTACTTATTTTAAGACATATCTTGCAAATCAGTATACTTAGGTACCCACCTACTTAAAGCTCAGACTTTTTCATGTTATTAATTACATTACCGATACATAATTTGGCGAAGCCACTCATAATGGTTATGGTTTTTGGATTCACCCGCCTTTTAAAAAAACATCAAATTTATAAAGCCACCGTAATAACCTAAAGCGTAACCGGTTCACTGAGGCGGTTTTCCTGTTATATGAATATGGACTGCGGTCGGACCAAGATAGCCCGGTCACTTTGTGTCTTCAATAATATTCAATATCGAGCGCGCTGCCAACTCGTGTGCATGTGTTGAGAACCCCTGTGGCTTATTCGTTTTCAACATGAACTCGATCAAGACTATTTCAGTGTTGTTGTTAATTCAACTAATATCGCAGTGTTCACGTAAGTTCAAACAGATTTAAACCCACGGTTGTTGTGTTCGAAAATGTAAAAGTTTAAAACGCTGATTATTTTAGATGGGCAGCCGAAAGCGAAATTCTTTCGAAAGGACTACACTTATCTGGAGGACTCGCAGGGTTTTTACAAGATCCACACGATACACAGGACCTGGCGGGACGCGAAGAAACGGTGCGAGATGGAAGGGGCCAGTTTGTTCTACGCTGAGGATGAGATAGAAGCTGATGCTGTACTTGATCTGTGGAACAGAACGCAGCCATTTTCCTGGGTTTATGTTGGGATTTCTGACTTGCTGGCTAAAGGCGTGTTTGAAACCATTGATGGTAGGTGATCTTTTTTCCATTAATTACCTGCTTAGGTAAGGTATTTTTAGGTAATCATTGAGACACGCCTAGTAAGAAAGAGTCAATCTAAATTCGTTGCTGTGTCATAACATAAATAATTTAAGCGCAGAATTCGAACTTGTTATTCATCTGATTATGCTAAGTAAATACGCAATGTAAACAAAATAAGAACGCTATTTACATATAAAATTCTTCTTCTTATCTTAGTAATTTTCGTATTTATTTACAAACTTTTTTAATAACCTGCGTGCTTAAATAGGTAGGTAGGTAAGTAATTTTTTTTCTGTAAATAGGAAAATCTGGCTAGGTGGGTAGGTACTAATAACAAAAACAATTCGATACATACCTAAGTAAATACTTATTACTTTCACTTTGCTTTCACCAATAATAACGCCTACAGAAATTTAGGAGATAGCAGGCTTTTTAGGTTTTACAAATTCATCTATCAGCAAGTGTTTTGTCACACATTCAAATTCTATTCTACCATAGATCAGTAAACGCATGGTGACGCCTCTATACCTAGACGTGTGACTACATTCCATGAGGAGGGCCGTCTGCATGTTTGTCGGCTTTTACGCTGCAATAGATAAGCACAAAGAAAGCCGTGGGTGTCTAGTGGTTTGATCTACCGCTCCTCATGCAAAGGGTCGGGGGTTCGATTCCGCGGCTAGCACACCTCTGAGTTTCTTATATGCGAAATTCAATTTGGATTTACCACTGGGCTTTTCCTGGAAACCTGCACGTATCTGCGAAATAATTCAAAGATGTGTGTGTACTGAGAAGTCCCCAGGACTATATCCCACAACCTTCTCGTGATGAGAGGAGGCCTGTGCCCAACGGTGGGACGCAGATAGGTCGTCGATATAAGCACATGGTTGTCTCCTTCCAGGTCGACCAATCCTAGACGTGTACAACAACTGGGGTCCGGGCGAGCCGAACGACCGCGACGGCGTCGAGGACTGCGTGATATGGCGGCGCGACAAAACGATCAACGACGACAAATGCGACCAAAAGTTCCCCTTCATATGCAAGAAGAGCCTGTACAATTTGGATTGGAACGTGCTGTGCGATATGCCTGACAATAGTGAATATTTAACCTATTAGCACAGTATAATCTTACCAGTAGCGACACGCACCGCCCCGGGCGGATCCAGTTTTCGACTCAGGGGGTCACATCGTCCGAGTTACCAAAACCCCCTTTTCGCGTCAGGGGTTAAAAATACTAAACAGCGGTACACTTTGTCTTACCCGTGGGGGGGGGGGGGGGACGTAACTGCGTAACTTCCCATGACGTGACAGATTACGCAGATTACGTTCAGATTGTATGGAGTATCGTGGTTGTGCTATAAGTACCTCATAAGATATAGCAAATTAACTCTAGGATCCGAGCTGAGGGGGCTCAGCCAATCCAATCATCTAGGTGTACAAAACAAAAACCCTGGATCCTAATGGTGAAGTACCTGCTCAACCTGTACCTGTAGTACCTGGTGAAAGGCTTTGCTCGGCTGGAAATAGCTATACCTACTTAATATTAATTTTGGACAATCATGAATAGAATCATAGAAGTAAAATTGATTAATTTTCTAACGATGGTAGACTTTAGGTTCTTGTACTACCTAGATGCCTACTGACTTCTACCTTTACTAACTGAATGATTAAGTTCTTTTTTTCTAAACGTGGTAGAGTTTAGGTTCTCATACTTAGATGCCTTCTCACTTACCTCATACTCGTTTCCAGAGTACGTTTACAACAAGGAGCTGGGCAAATGTTACAAGTTCCATTTGAAGCCTATGAACTGGTCCGAAGCCCACGCGCAATGCAGCGCCGAGCAGTCCTACCTGGCCATCATCAACAGCCAGCTCGAGGCGGACTACCTGGTCAAGCTCACGGAAGAGGCCCCCAAGAGCAAGATCAAATTCGGACCCAAATTCTTGAGTGGAGTTGTGTATCTGGGCTTCCACAACTTGGATGACGAAGGATGGAAAACTATAAAAGGTGGGCTATTTAATGATGACTAATGTCAGCGCAATATGTGTTTGTAGGCCCGCTATTATGTACATTACGCTTAGATAAGGGACCAGCGAGCAACGCGATGCGCGAGGCGTTGGATGTCGTGCGAGGGATCGTCTTAATAGTGCGTTTACATACACGCGCCTGGGCTCGTAAACGTCCCCGTTGAACGTCGTTTTGAGTGTTGTGTATGTGAACAGACAATGATCTTTGCCGAACAACCGATGGGAAACCGACAGCCGACCGATCGACGGCGTTCACGTTCACGTTCACGAGCGCGTTCAAAATCAGCCTGTTTACACACCCGTGCCTGTGAACGCGCCCGTGAATGTCGTTTTGAACGCCGTTTATGTAAACGCACCATAAAACAACGCGTTTACGCGATCATCGCAACGATATTCGCGCGAACGCGCGATCAACATATTGAACTGAGTAGGTTTTCTATTGGCCTTCGCGTAATCGCCACCACGCGTCAGCAACCACGCTATTGTCGCTTCGCTTACTCGCGCGATGATTGTATGGACCAGAGTTGTCTCGCGGTTACTACGTATTATTTTACGTCGTTTGACGCATCGCCAACGCCTCGCTGTTCCCGGAGCGAGGCCTTAAGTAGACTACTACAGCCTATTTGCGTCCTACTGCTGGGCACAGGCCTCCTCTCATCACGAGAGGGTTTGGGCTATACTTAGTCCCCACGCGGGCCCAGTGCGGATTGGGGACTTCACAAACATCTTTGAATTACTTCGCATGATGCGTGCAGGTTTCCTCACGATGTTTTCCTTCACCGAAAAGCTCAGTGGTGAATTCAAATTGAATTTCGCAAATAAGTAAACTTAGAGGTGCGAGCCGGAATCAATCCCCCGACCCTCTGCATGAGAGGCGGTAGGTCGAACCACTAGGCCACCACGGCATGCCTTAAGGGACTTATCACATTTACGATTTGCGAGCGAGTTGAAAGCGTTATTCAATCCAAAACTCGTACGCGGCGAACTCGCGGCGTGTTCGCCTCCATACAAAACTCGCTCGCGAATCGCAAGTGTGATAACGCTCTAAGTAGACATTGAAGAATAACCGACTTCCTGGGAAGTATCCCCCTTCTATCTTTACCTAGGCCTAAGTTTTAAGAGCAACTTACGGTCACACAAAAAAAATCGAGCTATGCCTTTAAAATAAGACTTGTTAAAACTGTATTTTTTAGCATTTTGCACTCGACTTTTTAGTAATAGCAAAACTCGCTTGGACTCCCATTTTAAAATTCCATCTTAAATGAAAATTCCACCTTCTCGTTACAGGCACGTCTCTCGAGGACAGTGGCTACACCGGCTGGGGCAACCAGCAGCCAGACGGACCGCCCCGGGGGATCAACGAGCCATGCGGCACCATGTTCTATAACGGACGCCTAAACGACCTACGCTGCTTCTACGAATGCTTCTCCATATGCGAGCACGATATAGGACTCCTAGGCTCTTCTGTAGACGAGAGGTTCGGTAACTTGGCCTCTCTCGGAGTGTCTCCCGCTTAGCTTAGCTCATATATGTCATTGTAAATATCAATACTCAATCGTAGAGGTAATTATCTTCTTATATAAATAATATTTTAATGTATGATTTTCTTTTATTGGATTTTATTTACTAGTTTTCCTCATAAGAGGTGTTGGCGCATTTAGAACCTAGCATTTTAAAACGAATTTAATATTGAATATCAACTCATGCTTTAAATTATTTTGCATTTAGCCCTTCGTCTGTGGCTATAAAAAATGGGTGAATTCGCGTCTCCGCGGATAGACGCAGTACTAATAAAAAGAACACAAAAAAAAATACAAAAAGCATGTCAATATTTTGGTCAGGATCCTTATCAGACACAGACGAAGGGTTAAGCAGATAAGATAGGTGTGGTCAAGAGTATAGTATATGCATGGTACTTAAAGCAAAATAGTACGCTAATAAATATCTCCATGTATAATGTCATTATTATAATTAAACGTACTTAATTATCAGACTGAATCAAAAGGTCACACGTTTATAGATATCAGGTTAAATTTCACTAGACTAATAAAGTAAAACCAAAAAAAGAGTGACACTTTATTTATCAGATAATACAGGTACAATACATTATTTCCATATAAAACACGCAAAAATTGCCTAGGTATAAAGATACTTATATTCTCAATTACTATCATTATTTCTAATAATAATATTATTTAAAGCTGATATATGGTAGTATTTTTACGTATTCACATCATTAACAAGAGTTCATAATCAAATTCAGCATGCTTACCACCATTATTTAAGCTCCTCGACCACCATCAACCTCTAATTGTCAACAGGCTTTATTCAAACTGCCTTTAACCTAAGAGTACGTATAACTAAGAACTGTTATATCTACTGATCCTTAAATACTGCTTTACCCACGAGAGGTAAGTGCCGAACGAAAAGGCCTCCATAAGACAGCACCTCCCTGGCAGGCTCGAAGTATGACGCGATCAGATAAAGGATGAACAGGTAGCAAAATACTGACACCAACTTGTCCAGGACCCAGAGGCTGAAATGAAAAAATAATCCATACTAATATTATAAATGCGAAAGTAACTCTGTCTGTCTGTCTGTTACCTCTTCACGCTTCAACCGCTTGACCGATCTGGATGAAATTTGGTATGGAGATAGTTGGGATCCCGGAAAAATGCATAGTTCCCGCGGGAACGCGATAACCGAATTACACGCGAGCGAAGTCGCGGGCAAAAACTAGTAATTAATAAAAACCGGCTAAAAGGCGAGTTGAAATACTACTACTACTACTACTACAGCCTATTTGCGTCCCACTGCTGGGCACAGGCCTCCTCTCATCACGAGAGGGCTTGGGCTATAGTCCCCACGCGGGCCCAGTGCGGATTGGGGACTTCACACACATCTTTGAATTACTTCGCAGATGCGAGTTGAAATACTTTCATTTGATATGTCTCACGATATAGTTTGAACAACTTTTTTTTCTAATTTATATCCCAAAACTCAATTGGTCCAGTATCGGAGCAAATTGGCTGTGACAGACGGACGGACAGAATCCTATAGGGGTTCTATTTTCCCCTTAAAGGTTCGGAACTCTAAAAATTTGGTTAGTCTTAATTTTAACGTTGTAATAATAAAGGAATTTTCATAAGGAGACTGATATTTTGCACTATTTAATTAAAGCCTTATTGGCTTTAATTAAATAGTGCAAAATATCAGCAGCAACGTTAAAATTAAGACTAACCAAATTTTTAGAGTTCCGAACCTTTAAGGGGAAAATAGAACCCCTATAGGATTCTGTCCGTCCAACATATTAAATATAAAACGATTTTTTTTAAAAGGAGGTATTTATTGACTGTTTGAAATTTATGCATGTAATGTTTGTTAGGATGAGGTGGCCATAAATACATAACAACTTAACCATATTTCCACAATATGGATTGTTCAAAAATAAAACGTAGGGGCCTACATTGAAGCTAATTTTCATATTTATGTATGTTATTTTCCTCATACTTAATACTGTGCGATGGGTAGAACAACAAGGCCTCGGGGTTATCACTAGTTAATAAATGTAATTTGCATCGAGTAGGGAATCCCAGTGCTTTGCATAATTGCAGTGTTTTCGTAATTGATACCTACTTACTAATTAAGTAAGTAAGTATAGGTATCTATTGATTGTAAATTATGAAAAAAAAAATGTGACTGTCATTTATTTATTACTATCCGTTTGCCCGCGACATCGTCCCACGTAGACTTAGAATTCGCGTACCCGATGATAGACTTATATAGATGGTAATAGTGATAGAAGTATTAGAAAACTGGTTTGACCCGTGAAAACCCCGTTCCCGTGGAAACAACGGGATAAAAAGTATCCTATTTTATTGCCTGGATCTCAAACTATCTCCATATCAAATTTCATCCAAATCGGTCCACTCGTTGCGACGTGAAGGAAGCACAAATTTGTATAAACAAACAAACAAATTCACTTTCACATTAGCATGGAAGTATGGATTAGTATGGATTGTTTTGTTTGTTATGTACCTATCTATATTTGTATTTGTTTATTGTTATCGACATAAAGAAGATTATGCCAATAACAAACGGACAGCTACGGCATTTCTGCGTGCGTACATGCTAAAATTTAATTTTTTACAGGTAAATCTCTCCGGGAAAAGAGGAGATGCAACAATGGACCTTGATTCAACATCGTTTCAAGCTAGTGACGCTACAACGTACAACGTTGAATCCTGTGGGATCTAATAAATAAACGACATCTAAGTTTTGTAATTTTATCGTACTGTTTGACGCGTCCTAACTCAGAACTTCGGCTAGAATCTAGATAATCGTGAAAGGACGGTTGATCGGAGGATAGGTACTTAAATCCTGCAACCTACATGAATTAGCAAACTATTACCAAATTTGCCATACGATTGATGGGTCGATTGTGAGTGCCATTTGATTCGGATATCGATTAACTAAATCTCAATTTAAAAATGTGCTTACCCCTTAATGAACAAAATGACACTTTGAATCGATATCTAAACCGTGACAGTCCCAATTTTAACCTGATAAGTCAAAATACTACCTTTTAAGGAACATCATATCAGAAAAGAACTTACATGTTATTCTGCAGCCTGGCTTTGGGCAGATTCTCCATCTTTTCCTTCAAACAGTACAACTTCCCTCCGATCATACAGCTTTCAATATAGGGCTCGTCTTGAATAATACTCAAATCCATGGGGAACAGCTTAAAGTCCACAGGGTTCAGAGAACTAGGCAGTGCTTTGAAATTGTTGGTGTCGAACCACCATTCCCGAGTCGTGAAGTATTGCAGGACTTCCAAGCCGACGGTTATCCTATTTTGGATTTTCACCATGCTGAAAATTGCAGAGAATTATAAGTTCAGTATTGATATGGTATTTTTTTTAAATCTTTGTAGAATAGTTTTTTTCATTGAAAACTAACCAGTGATTGACTACTAACTCGCCTGATGGGAAGCAACGATGAGGCCAATATATATCTACATTTTCAGCGTAAGCAGGGCTTGTAACCGGTTAATTAAAAAAACCCCGAAATAGCCAAATATTTAGAATTATTTTATACTCTTTATGTGGAACTCCATAGTGTATTTAGGTTATTACTTCGTATTATTTTATAGCCTTATTAAACATGAAATAGTAAACGAAAGAACGATAAGGAAACCGGTTTATTTGTATGGGGGCAAAAACCGGTTTCAAGCCCTGAGCGTAAGGCACTTTTTACAAGACAAAACGACTAGGCTTATTGAAGTGGGTGAATCAACTTTTTTATGTCAATAGTTGCCATGGTTACTGTCCCCTGGGCCACTTTTTAAAATTGCTATTCTGTGGGTTTAAATACACTAAATGTGGGGTTTCTTTGCCATTTTCAATCCCTTCCCTAATGAAGCACTTTCTGAGCGTCTTCTAATTCTATATTGTTGCAGTTTTTCTAAGAAAACCCTCTCATTTTGTCCCCTGGACAATGGGACAGAATAACAACAAGAAATAGTTGATTGACCCAAGTACGTTTTAATGTATATAGTCTAAATGCAAAATTGCCAGCGGTAATACAAATGGATTCCAAGTCATTTCTCAAAACAAAGGATGCCTGAAGGTACATAATTATTGGTATTGCAACGTTTAATAGGTAGAGATCTTCTACTATAAGTCCCGCGCCTTCACATTTCAAAACGCTTCAATATATTTAAAAAGCACCACCAACACTCTCAACACGTGTGCGTGCTGAGACAGCCATCAACTATGCCTTGAGAGTGTTGGTGGTGCCTTTTAAATAATAATAAAAAATTTGAAGCGTTTTGAAATGTGAAGGCGCGGGACTTTAGATAGTAGAAGATCTCTACTACAAAGAAGCTTTTACATTGCTAGTAGGTACTACTACTGAATTTAATGAAATTTGGTATGGAATTGGTAAATTAATGAACGATTAGAACCTGTACAAGACATGAATAAATATTTGTCATCCGGAAATCACTGCAATTCAACAAGACCCGTCAACCGATTACCGAATTTAATGACAATAGGTTTTGTCGTATTTACGAGATTTCCCGATTCAAAATAGTTATTGACTAAGTACATCTGTACGGGCAGGGAATCCCAAAACTACTTACAATCGCTTCTGTCCAAATATCAGCATCAGAAAGTCGATCAGGTAAGCCGGTATGATATGATAGAAGAACACGCAAAGGCTATGTATGAACTTGTTGTGCCGAATATTCCCGTCGGGGTACCACAACGGTCCTTCAAAGGGATACTTTCGGATAGTCGCCTTCCCGTAATCCAAAACCTGCTTCCAAGTCGTATCCCTGTCATCTCCAGTGGTAACATTATACACTGGCAGCTCAGGTGATCTGAAATAGAAAACTCACGAATAGAAAATAGAGAACTATAAGCTGTGTGGAGCAAAAGTAAACGGGTAAACCAGTTTCCGCGATGCGATTTCACTTTGCAACCTTAATAAGGTTTCAAGCGTAGATCTAGGTGGAAAATTGAAAGTGAAACTGCCGTTGGAATTATTTGTCATGAAATATCAATCCTATATTAATCAAGTTCCCGTATGTATGTTAGTCCACGTATTTCTCAATTATTGATCGGTTTTCGACCATTGTTTTTATCAAATTACTTTACATATAAAACCATTGGAAATCGACATGTCCTTCAATTAAGAACGTTTCGAAATGTGAAAAAGATCGTGTAAAGTGTAAACACACTAATAAAGTTGGTAATTACCAACCTCTGCACCTGCGTGCCGATGTTCCGCGCGATGACGATGATTGCGTTGATGGCGATGTCGACCGGAATGACCTCGCAGTGATAGTGCCCGTAGCAGTGCATGGACCTGATGACGCCCTTACCGGCGCCCACCATCAGGCCGATAGGCCCGTTGAGGTTGTCCACCCAGCCAGGCATCGGCTCCTTGTACGAGGGCGTCACTGGAAGTGGGATAAATGGGCCTTAAGTGGCAGTTGGCGGAGCACAATGCTCGCAGGACTGATCGATGGGGCCAGAAGTTCTCCGTCCGAGAACCGGGAGACATGAGCTGTCGGTTGGACTCTAACAAGATGGAGCGACGACTTGGTGAAGGAAAACGGTGGATGCGTGTGGCACAAAATCGGTCTAAGTGGCGAGTGGTGGGCTTGCTTGGGGAAGGCTTATATCCAGCAGTGGACGTCTTTCGGCTGAAATGATGATGTGTGGTCTTATAAATAAAGGTTATAGCCATATGTTGGTGCGAATAATGGGACTAAGAAATCACTCGGCAACGGAGTAGCAATGCTTGTTGTGAATTTGAAGGATTGGATCGTGCTCCTAGAAAATAGAAGGACCCTTACCTATACTCGGCCTGACCACGCAAACCGGCAGTTCCGGGTAGCTCTCCCGCACTAGAGCCTCCGCAAGCCTCTTGGAGTAGAGGTAGGAGTTGGGGTGCATCTTCAGGATCGTCGGAGCCAGGAGGTTCAGCTGGTCATCGCTCAGCCAGTTCGCCGCTCGCAGAACCTTGTGGGGATCGTGCGGTGGGTCGTGGACCTAGAAAGTATAATTTCCATTAGGTAACATTGATTTAATCGGAAGTATAATATGGCATCATAATGATTTGAGCCGAAAGACATCCACTGTTTGACATTAAGCCAAGCCAAATTTTTCTAAGGCTTAATATCTTGCCATTGCCACCTAGACCGGTTCTCGCATCCACCGTATTTCGCGATCTTCAGCAAGTCATCAGTTGATGGACGCCATTCGAGAACTTACTGGCTCCTTCGCCCATCACTCCCGCGAGCAATGTGTCCCACCCACTACCCACTGCCACTTAAGTTTCGCAATTCACTGGGTTATGTCGGTCACCCTAGTTCTATATGGATCATTTTTGATTGTATCCCGCAGGGAAACGCGGAAAATAGTCCCTTTGAGTGACCTTAAGTTTTACTATAAGGCCAATTGCTGGCACCAATGTCTCAGATCTGTAAGTGATGACTGGCAATGCACACTGGTCATTTTATTATTGAGAGATCTCACCTTTTCCGCCATGCGTTGGTAGTCCGGGTAACAGAAGGCCGTGGACAGATGCACGAAAGCTGCGAGGTTCTTAATCCTCCTGGCAATTTCTAGAACGCGCAACGTTCCCTTGGTGTTCATCTCGAGACCCTCCTTCAGAGGCGCCTCGAGACGCAGGCTGGCTGCGAAGTGGAACACTACTGATACCTGTAATGTAATTGAAAAAAAGAATAAGTAGATTACTGAATCGTTGAGTAACTTTTAGTTATTATGATAGATAAATAAAGAAACTATCAATGTTCCTCTAAATAACTAGGATGGGAATCGATGGGCTGAAATTTCATCAAGTCCAGTACTGAACACAGACCTTCCCCAAAGTTCGCTTCACAGGCCAGTCATGCTCCGAATGCATCCATCAGATTCCCAGTTTTCAGTACCTCATCATAAATCTGTTGCAGCAGCTTGTCTTCAATTCCGAGGTTGTCGTACATGATGTCTCCAGAAACTGGGACCAGCTTCTTCATCATGTGAGGTTTCTCTTCCCTTAGACGCGAGAAAAGCTGGAAAAATATAGAACATCATATTAATTAGCAGCAAGACAGCACTTTAGTTAATTAAGTACAGTCAGCAGCAGAAGTAGATAAGCTGTCCAGGTGTTCAAAATGACCTACACACGCCCTTAACGTCTTAAGAATAAGGTCGTGTGTAGGTCATTTTGAACACCTGGACAGCTTATCTACTTCTGCTGCTGACTGTATGGGTATTTTGGTAAAAAATGTTAGAAATAATTTATGAATAACATACATCAGTTCTAAATCTAACGAACCTTAAGAAATTAACATTCAGGATTCGACTATGATTTGTAAATTAAATTTCTCTCTATCTACATAAAAAAAGTGTTCCTTTATCGTTCTCGGTATTGTGGCTCCGTAGAATATCAGCGAAACGGTTCCTGCGTAGCTGTATTACATATTACACTATCGACCGTACCCTTAGAGTTAAGCCTTAATTTTGTTAAATTCCAAGACGTTTCAATTCGCAATGGGCCCGCGTGGGACCAAACCTTCTCGCGTTGAGACGAGGCCTGTGGCCAGCAGTGCGACGTAAATTAGGCTGTTGTTGGTGGTGGTATTTTAAAAATACCACCACCACCACCACTACCACTTTAAAAGTAACTCACGGGCAGTTTCCACATGTCTTCGACGCGCGATTCCGGCGTTTTGCCTCGCTTGGTCCGCACGAGTGCGTACACGCAGCCGATGTCGGGTACGGAGTACAGCATCTTCTCGATGAGCACCTTGCCCATGAGGCCTGACGCACCCGTCACCAGGACCTTCCGGCCCCGGTACCACTCGTTGATTTCTGACGTCATTGTTTATCTGTGAAAGGGGTTTTGTTGGATGATGGAAGAGGTTGTCAATAAAATATTAAAGCGATTTACGTAGTCCCAAGTTTGGGTAGACGCCTTTGTTGTTTGAAAAATAATACAAGCGAGGATTGCAATGGTTATTATATCTTACTAAATCAAAATATTATTTGCTTAAATGAGATTTTAGTTTGTATTCTAGTCTAATAGACACTCGCAGATAACGGACACTCGAAACCAGTAGAGGTAAACGATGTTTGTGAATTCATATCGTGTATTCATATTCATATTCGTGGGGACCATAGCCAAAACCCTCTCGTGATGAGAAGAGGCCTGTGCCCAGCAGTGGGCTGTAAATAGGCTGTTGTGGTGGTGGTGGAGTTCATATCTGCTTATCGCGGTAATACGATGGATGCGACACACAGGATGGGTCTGAGGCGAAACTTGAAAAAAAGAGCCCTACGTCTTTCGGCTGACGTGAATGTTTTTTATTAAATACCACGTGGAGTCGTGGACATGAAGTACCTATTTACTTTATGGCACGAATGAATGCGCGGGCAAAATCCATTTCTAAAATATATCAAAGGAAAGACATGTGACTTTTCAATGTGCGCAAATCAAAGTTCATGCTGTGCTGAGTAGTATTTAGTTCAAGATAAATCGTTTTCGGATACAGCGTTAGCAAGGCAAAAACGGGGAAGTGTGGTTTACTGCAAATATTGCAATATGTAGTCGATTTCCTGCTGCATTTTGCAACTGGGTGCACTGGTGATGCAAGCGTGCCGCCGCAACGTGCGTGCGATCTTCAGTTCGGCCGTGGTTAGAACATTAGTACCTATAGTCGGTTTACAGTAGGTGGTTTCCATAATTGTGGGTAGGTACTTGTCAGGGTCGGTTAAGGCTGTGGTAACATAATGGGAAACTTGACCCGCTGGCAAGTTTGCGACCATGAGTAACAATAACAAAGTATGAAAAATTCAAGTTGAAAAATGCATTTGAATGTGTCTTATTCTTATTCTTTTGCTCAGAAATAAGTTTTCCCAGATTAATTTTACCTAGATCGGTTAGCCTACCATAAACACTTGCTTATTTTGCAAATTTGCCCAAATCGTTAGAGCTCTTTATGAGTGAACAAACTAAACATCAAGTGAAATAATATACCTAACCACTCCTAACAAAAAAGAGCCCTCCGAACCCTTTCTCTTAACGACACTCATATCTTGACACTAAAACCGGACATTGCAGTTTACGTAAAGTAAATAAGTTACGTTATGTTACGTGATATTTAGATAAACATTCATTCATGATTGCTTTCCTAAGCAATTTGACTACTTGCAAAGGACAAGAATTTTCGCACTTTCAGTACAATCAAACTTTAAAGTAATTGATTTAATGGGAGGAATGAGAGTCGAAAATGTAATTTGAAGAATTTTTTTTTAAAGGTACACATAATACATAATAATAGGTAGGTACTCTTTTTAAATTTTTTTTGATTGCCTATCTAACCAAAGCTTTTTATTTAGTTTAAAACTGATGTTAAAAGATTCCAGCTGCTGCTTGCCAATTTATCGAATAAACTACCTACTTATCTTTGAATTACTGTAAGTCTGATCGATCGTCTGAAGAGACCAAGTCCATAACTTCTTCTACCAAATGACGACTTAATTGGGTTAGTCTGGTTGTAAAAGAAATTCTCGCTGGAATTTATCCTTTTTTTAGCCGCCCCTGTAATTTTCTAAAGGTTAGGCCTTTGCAATTTCACAGGGATCCCACCTAATGCCTCGCCTGCGTGCCTGCGGCTTGCCTCACAAACTGGTAAATCGTGACACAGTTACGCAAATCAGCTGTACGGCGAAAACCCGCGGTTATTTGTGAACGTACGTCAAGAACGTACTTCATAATTGTAGAACCTACCAATTTTTTATTGGACAAGGCTAGATGAAATTGGGGAGTGTTGAAATTTGTCAGAAGGGCTGGACGAACGTTAAAGCTCTGCAATATTTTAATGTTATTAGGATAACTTATACAAGCTACTGTTGTTGTTAGGTAGGTAGGACAACAGTAGCTTCGTACTGATTCATTAATTTAAACTGCGAGGTCATCTACATAGCTGTAGAATCATCTTGTTTCTAATGCGCGGTTTCTTGCAAAAAATATTCGAGACCAAATGACGCAATATTGGGCTAAGGCTTTTTATTACATAAGCCACACGTAACCTTTCTCATATAGGTACGCAAAGTGTCTCTTTTGGACACGA
Organism: Aethes cnicana; assembly: GCA_963971205.1. Taxonomy (NCBI): domain Eukaryota; kingdom Metazoa; phylum Arthropoda; class Insecta; order Lepidoptera; family Tortricidae; genus Aethes; species Aethes cnicana. Next base: position 9,274,806 of record OZ020278.1, on the reverse strand, counting down.
TGCCACAATAAGTCTCTTAATGCAATGAATGCGCGATAGCCTACTCAACGTTGTAGCGTTCTATTGTGCACAGACAAGAAGTATTTTGTACCTAAGCATCTTTATCTAAGTCAGCGTTTTTTAACCTTTTTCAGTCCACAGCCCCCTTAGGAAATCAAACAGTGTCGCGGCCCTTAGTAATAAAAAACTTCGATTTCAATGATCCATAGATGAGCCCGCGGACTCCCTTACACATGTTCGCGGACCCCCGGAGGTCCAAAAGTATCTTCTTCAAATCTTCATCAAAAGTAAGCAACTTACCAGGAAAATCTTTAAATAAGAACGAATAATACGAAACACATTATCTAGTCATCACTTATAATTATTTTATAGTGGAAGGATATTGTCTATCTTCTAAGCTTAATTACCGTGGCTGACGTTGATATGAGATTGATGAATAATTTTAACGACAATTAGCAGTTGTTTTGTATGAAAGTCAATTAAAATAAAACTAAAATAAGAATTGTATTTAATTTAATAGGCCTATAAGCATATTGGGTACGTATATTAAATTTACATCACCCTTGGCCATAAAGTGGGATTTTCTGCCCGCTACGCGGAGAGAAAATCTCAATTCTTGGCCAAGGCAAGATGTAAAACTTTTGAAAAACCACGGGCGGTAATTCGTAAAGCCCCAGATCGCATATTTATGGCCCTCACCTTCGGTTCGGGCCACAGAAACCTGCGATCTGGGACATTTACGAATTCACCACCCTAGGTCTGTAATGTACTATTAACGGTGTCTTCGTTTAGGCATTCGACCCTTGTGACCTTTATTACAAGTTTTGACAGCTGTTTTGTAAAGGAAAGGGTACTTGCGTGTTTTCTTTTGATGTTTTTCCCGATCTTGGGTCAAAAAGTCCAAGACTGAGAAGAAGTCATTATTGAGGGAGGATTGCACCTTGGTGGGTGAAAAATCCAGCTTCCAAGATTTTATTACATAGTTTTGCGACAACCTAAAATAAAAACAAATGCTATACTTAATTCTGTTTAGCGCAACCAATATTAAGTAGTTTAAATTATGAGAAATTACGTTTGTCGATGAATCAAAGGTATCTAGTACGGGTACAAATGTAACTAGAAAAAATCTCCGTGGGCATTAGTTATTGCGAATAAAGGACTTCCCTCCAAAAATTTTCGAGTACCGACCTGTCTTACGACTCTTGCATGCGCAAGAAACCCTTATTAAGTAACCCAAAGGCTTTAAGTAATGTACAAGGCTCAGTGATGGACAATGGGCACTCGAACTCTTATTAGATAAGGAAGAAGATTGACATTTAATCACAGATGGCGTATGTCCAAGTTGGATGCAGAAAGCTTAAGATCACATCACCTGGAGAAAAATGGGTGAGGCCTTTACACAGCATTGGGTAGAAGAGGGCCGAAGGAAGAAGGGAGGATTACATACCCCGTTTATAAATACGTTGCTGGTGTCAATAGAAGATAATGACTGCCTTTTTAAAAATAAGATAAATAAATTGTTGATTGAGATGAACCTACTTCTAAAATTTTTCGCTATTGAGAATAATCGAGATCATCATCATCATTTCAGCCGAATGATGTCCACTGCTGGACATAGGCCTCCGCCAAGGATCGCCACTCAGACCGGTCCTGTGCTACTCGCTCGCTCGCTAATCGAGATCACATTAAAGTAAATGAGATTAGTAATTGAGGATCCTTCTTTAACGTATTTAGAGTCAATATGATTTACGGAAACAATCAAAATGAAAGCAAGTAAAGAGTAAGTTCATCGTATCTACTCTTTCTTTCACTAGTACTACTTACTTGTTACCAATACGTAGCTGACTACATAACAACACAAACATTCCACCAACTGTAATTTAATCGTCGATATAACAACAAGATCTATGATAAACTGTAAGGCGTCTGAATTTTTTAAATACTTTCAAATGGAGCGAAAAGTTTTAACTTTTAGTATAAGAGCAAAAGAAAAGGAAAACTTACCGGCGTGAAGTCAGATTAGAATGCGCACGGGACGAGCTACCACGCATGCGCCTACTATGAACTAACAGCGATTCTAGTAGCTACCCTCTCCACGAGTTCGAGCACACATAGTGGGAGGCACTTCCGCGATAATTGTTGCGAAAACCCTAAAATACCTATATGAATGTCAGGTGATGCTTTCACATAAAATTTAGCCGTTTCTAGCACGAAATTATAAAATGTGAATGATGGCAATGACAACCACGCACTAGAATTAAAAAAATTCACATAAAAATCGCCTCGTACATACCGCCGAAACATGGTGTTTGGGGTGAACTTTTACTACTCATTAATTATATAAACTAAAATTCAATTTGAATTAAAAAAAGGACTGTTAGATTCAAATTTGGTCATCTGTGGAGGAAATCCTTAAGACATATTTAGACCTAAAAATATAATACCTTAGACTAGCTAAATTTCTTTCAGTGTTTAAGAACAAGATTAAGGAGCATTATTTGTCACTTATCTGATATGTACTGCTTTTCTTATCTTGGATAATGGATTTAATATTTTAATTTACTTGGCTGTTATCTATTTATGTAAGTTTATGTATGTTTTTGTATAAAAGTGTATTTAAGTATGGTTATTACATTTTGTGTTTGTTTTTTCTGCACATCTTAGTACAGAACTCCGCCTACCAACATAGTTTGTTTTCTTCATCTCCACTATCCAAAGGTTTTCTGGTAGAGATCGCTATTAAGCGATAACACCGCCTCTTGTATGCAATACTTTTTGCGTAATTACATTATGTCTGTACTGTTCCTTGAATGTGTGGTGTTCAATAAAGTGTATTGTATTGATAATATGAGATTAGCGAGTAGCATGCCTATATTTTCATACGTGCCCCTATTTTTTAATAGAAGCCTTTAATTGGAACTTGTTTTTAGGAACCAATTTTAATGTCACACCTCAGACAGAAGTCATACACGGAATTTTTGCTCAATATTTAAGCATTATTTCAATCAGTTTATGTGTAGGTACAAAGTACGATTGTGTGATTAGCGCCATCTAGTTAGTAACTTCGACACATTATAGTGTCGTACCTTATGAACGCTTGCAGCAATCCTCCAGATTAAGGAATACCAGATATTTTCAACAGATGTCTAAAAAAACAATTTTTGATAACTAAATACATAAAATATTGACAATTGCGTGGCGGGTTCAACAATTTATACGCTGCTTTAAAACAATCTTGTCAAATAATTATGTATCGTGACTATCGTGTATTTAAGCGATTATCCTCTCGGTAAAAGAATCAAAACAAAACTAAACTCTGATTTAATAAAATGTTATCTAATTCTGATAACTCATTTGCAGCAGATCCATCCATGTTTGTTGGTATTAAATTAAAATATTTGTGCATTGCGTTGCTAACATTGGCATATTACTCAAAAAGTAGCTTAAATAATTATATATCACGTGCTTTTAAATACAATAATGATGAAACAGTTTATGAAAACAAACCGATTAGTAAACAAGAAATAGGTACTATTTTAAATTCATGCGCCTGCGTCAACTAGAAAGACGAACTCACGCCAAGTGTATTGATGCTTGTTGACAATAGGAGGCGCTAATTATTAAGGACATAGGTAGATTATAATGTATATAAGTAAGCCTAGCTATGCCAAAGTTAGGTAAAATCAGTAAGTAAACGTACAAATAATTGAAAATAATTTAATCATCATCTTTTTTTTGTCGCAACTTCACCACCAAGTAACGACTAAGGAGTGATTTATTAGCTGCAATCCCAGTTTATTTCTTCTTCCTTCGCACGTGTACTGTAACTCCAATTGAAAATCGCTTAGTACTTTTTGAGTTTATCGCGAACAGACACAAATACGAAGTGGAAAAACGAGGTATGTAAAGGGGATACATGAAGTAAAATTAATTTAGGATAGATTAGATATACGGACGTTCTCGTGATGAGAGGAGGCATGTGAGCAGTGGAACATAAATAGGCTATAGTGTAGAACAGAAATCTAGATACATTTTTAAATTTTATAAGAAGATAAGAAAGAGCGAGATGACATACTAGATACACGATGACATAGAGCAAGGGATGTAATTTATTAAAGAAGACATCACAAGTTTCGACACTTACCACTGAGTCGTACAATTTCGTGCTACAATGAAAACTAGACGTTTGCAATGAAGCATCTGTCATTCTTGATTGATGGATGATCCGTAGGTACCTTCCGTTGAAAGCCCTAACCAATTATCTCCATGCTAGTTCGCACCGCCTGTCACGCCCAATTGAGGTCGCCACAACGCCTTTACCCTTTCACCTTGTGACAGGCCTTTTATGTCCTAAAATGAACATGTTAGCCAGATAGTTGGAGAATGGCTCTCATTTACAATCGGGTGTTTCAAACGCCGTCAGTTCGCTGTCGCATTTTATGCAATTTCCAGTAGATCTACATGGATTTGTTTTCATAAAGAGGAATGTACTGCTACTACAAAATAACCAAAAAATGCTATCTGAGGTTAGTGGATTCATCAAATGCGGCAGACGGCGGTTGAAGTCATCCAATTACACTAATCTAGATATGTTAGCAAATTTGTATAGGAGAATCATTAGGGGAAAGATTAGAGCTGAATTAACTTTAGCTATTTTTTAGGGTTCCGAAGTCCACAAGGAACCCTTATAGTTTCGCCATGTCCGTCCGTCCGTCCGTCTGTCCGCACTATTGCTCGGAGATGCTTAGTTCTAGAAAGCTGTAATTTGGCATGAATATACATATTAGTTACGCTGACAAAGTGGTACAATAAAATTTTTAAATATTTTTCTAGGCTATGCCTAGTGTAGGGACCAGTTTAAACATATTGGAAATGTTATTTTAAGGCCATAATTTGTCATCTTGTTCATAACAGCATTTAAATGTACCTTACTTTTTATAACTCCCCTGAACCTGATGTAATTTGTGTGCAATAAAGTTTTTTTTTTATAGGGTACCTCCCCTACTCGTAAAGTGGGGATGTATTTTTTTTTCTTGCGTACCCCATGGTGCGGCATATCGTTGAATAGGTCTTCGGTATAGGTAAAAAATATTGTGGGTTTGTAAAAACCACTTTTTGATTAAGTGATGCGTTTGTGAAATATTAAGCTTTAAAGTGCTATTTTTTGTTAGAGTCACGTGTCCCCCCCCCCCCCCTGCCAGCTAAATGGTGGTATTTGGATGGCTGAAAAAAATCACGGCGGTGGCATATATAACGTAGTTGAAAGGAAAACTATCACAGCTAAGTAGGCTGTACAAACTTACGAGTCATAGTCGACCAAGTTATGAAATGATTAAAAATCAATGATTTTTCTCGAGCGGCAGAGGCGTTAGGCGGGCACGTCATACCACAGGCTAGCTAGATGCTAATAAGTCTTGGAAAGGTACTGTGACTACTGTGGGCATCATCAACTTCGGAACCCTATACTTTGCGCGTGGCCCGACACGCACTTGGCCGGTTTTTTGTAATGGTAATTCTGTAATGATACTATACAATTACATAAATGATATAAGTATTTACCAACTATAAATGTGTGAAAATATTAAATAACTCCGTTTGATTATACAATACCCATAAATTCAAATGATACCCAATATTTATAACCACTTAAGGCTCAAGTGGAATGCTTTTCGACACCTCTTATTAGCAAATCTCTCCCATGATATATAATTAAATTATGCGATAGCATTTTTATTGAAGCATGGACTTTAAATTATTAATGTAAAGCCTATCATGCGCATGAGTGAAGAGAAAGTTGTCCGCCTACGGTGCCCGTGCGCCGCTTCTTCGCATTTAGTGCCGAAAGCTCATTGAAGGCTGCTGTGCTTTTGCCCACGTGGCGCAGAAAATAAGAAACGACAAGCGCCTAAGAAAGTTTTTTTACCGTGTGAATAGTGTTTGGTATAATAGTGGTTCAATGAGTGTGGGATCGAGAACCGCACGTTACAAAAATTCTTTAACGTAATAGTGTCGATCAGATACCGCCATATTAAGCTTTATAACGACTTAGTGCGACCATGAAATTGGATTTGTGACAACGCTCCCGTAAACGTGTGCAGCAGATTAAGTCTTAAACATATCGCAGATCTGACCGTGGCGACCCGAATCTGCGTAATTAATCTTAATTGTTGTGCCTATCGCCAGGTCGATCGTGTTCAACGTTGCTTACCATATGATATATCATCTGAGTTGCAGCCTTGCTATTTGATATGGTAATTCGATCTGCCGGGACCGGACACGCATAACGCACAGGTTGAAGTTACATGCGACTGTCCGACTATTCCCAGTGGCAGTTGGTTGCAGGACTCATTGGGTTCCAGACGCCTTGGTAGCAAAGACAACTGCCAGATAATGAGACGCAAGGAACCGACGCCGGTGCAGGGCACCGCGCGAGGCAGGAGTCTGATATCGATCCGAGTCAACCAGCAGCAGCAGCGTAAACTACCAACTCCTTGCAGAACACAGCTTCCAAGGAGCTACTCATCTCCCGCAGCCCAAAGCGACACAGATGGTTCCCCTCGTCCAGCCCAAAGAGGCTATGTCATGAGAAGCTATTCCACTCCTGAACCTAAGCAGATAGAATACCGACGCAACTCGGATTCGTTTTACCGACCAAAAGCGCACGGTTCTAGGACCGAGCTAGATTCTGACTTGGAAAGTTTTGAGCAGTTCGAGGAGAGTTTTATCGACATGGATGATGACCAGGAGCATAATCTGTACGGGACGTACGGAAGGAGTCCCGAGAGAGAGGAACCTAAACGCGTAATGACTTCGCTTCTACAGGGTAGCGGTCTACAAAGAATCTCTATTCGACCAGTCTCGTCTTGTACTACGCAGACGTTGTACAGCGCGCGAGAAGCCATGAGAGAGCTGCAAAAAACTGAGCAGAGAAGTAAGTATTTCACTTTATTTCAAACATGATATTCTTACCCTTTATTTGCACTCTAAACCAAAGGCAAAGTGCTGTGTAAACTTTCCTTAGTAAAATACACAAAGCTCTACATTTCATACGTCATATAAGTGCTCGTATAAGTAAAGCTGGCGTGGGTAACAATCAAACACTTGCCTTTATGACGTATCATTCTATACGTTTGTCGATAAGCATGAATTCAATATTTGCACTTCAATATTGATAGGGGAAACAGGTGCCGACTGCTGCCCGGGTGGCTTGATTCAGTGATACGATACTTAAGATAGAGCTTTATGTAGATTGAATTTTGAAACAGTAGGCTGTAAATTTTGACACAAGAAGGTATGTTTAATTATGTTCGAGTTGTAATTATCCCTTCAAGTAAAACTTAGCGATCTAATCAGAACTTAAAAACGTAATATGGGCATTAGCGCCTCGATAATAGTCTGCCTTCGTTTCGATCAAAAAATTCTATTTATTTATTTAATGCTCGAAGTAGTCTGCGGACTAACGGCTAACATACTTATTAGCAAAAACCTTTTTTTTTATCAACAATTCTTCAACATCATTTTGGTCCTTCCAGGCCGTCTGAGCTTCAAGCCGTTATCCGTGAATCCTCCTCGCTGTCAGTCAGACCACGAGCTATCCCAGGAGGTGGAGGAGCTCCAGGCCTCGCCGCAGCTTGAGCTGGACACAGCTGAGCTGGACCAGCAGCTGAGGTCAGCTGAACAGCTGCTAGAGAAGGGAGTGGCCATAGCCACAGAGGAAAGCGATGCTGACACCGTAAGTACATAGCATAAGGCGTATGTAACTTCGACTGGAGGGAATTTTTCACCTACTCGTAGTATATCCTACGTAAGCCTTTGGGCTGTATGTAGACACAACACTTACAGCAATTGGCTTGGCTTGCTATCAAAATAATAATATAAATTACTCGCATTGGTATTTTTATTGAACAGTAAAATATCTGTTAAGGACTTTAATTAGCTAAACCAGAACAAATAATACTTAGTGCCTAAAATTATGAAGACTGAGAGATCTTACTTGAAGCTTTTTTATGGGTGCAATAAAACCGGGCTTTTTAGAAAATATTGCATTCCTCAGATTTGATGAGAATTTTCATCTTATCGATGAAACATTTATTTCGTATCATATGGTGTAAATAAAATGAAGGGTAAAAAATATATTAAGGCGAGTAGTGAGGCAAAAATGCAAATTCGAGGTGTTTTTGTAACCATTTTTCTATAATTGTAACAAGTTGTCATCTGCAAAGTTTACGAATATGGAACACAAATATAGTCAATTAGTGTTTCTGGTATTTTATATCGTCTTATATGTAATGATTTGTACTATGGATGTCATTTAAGAAATCCTTAATCCTCCTATATGTAACCATTTATTTCCGCTTAGGAAAAAATCTACGTTGCCAAATTTTTTGCAAGTACTTTTCAGAATTTTATCTAGGGCTTTACCTTCTAACTTATATGATAAATAGCTTTTAGACGAAAAACCTATGTGTTCCTTAGTGTATAATCACAAGTATCACAACACACATTTGCTGCGCTTGTTATGGTAGGCGTTTTGTTGAATTATGCGGCGTTTTTTATATTTTTAAATATTTTTATTTATTGATTAAAAAATATCTAAACTATCGTGATTACTAAAGAAAGAAGGATAAAAGTTCGTTTCATAAATTTGACTTTTATATTGGATTTGAAGTAGTGTTATTTTTCTATAACTTCATTGCATTAAACAGAAAGTTGTGGTTGAGAACAAGGCGACGTTGCGAGTTTCGGCACTCGTGTTGTTTACCTCGCGGTCGCGCGCGCTGTTGCCAGCTAGGTAGGTATCCCGAACTCGATCAGAGGACGCACAGCATGGTCGGCCTGCCGGCCGGCACTCGGAAATGAGTGAATAACGAGTGAGTAACTAGCGAGAGAGTAAGTCGAGTGGAGTGATTTGTCTCGAGGATTTGCATTTTATTGTTGTTATAGATACTTATTTGTTAAGTTTGTTTTGTTACTCCATAATAGTGTTCTTGTTATAATATTGTTATTGTTACCTAGTGTTAAAATGGGTAATAAAAAGGGGAGAAGATCACACTGCTCTATAAAGTTGATACGAAAGCGACAAGGGCGAACCGCTTATTACCTCAAGAAAGTCGCTGAAAAGTAGGGTCGCTTCGCCTGTTTGCGTCCACTTACTGGAGTTGGCAAGTTTGAAGGTGAAAATAAAAATGTTCTAATTGAAATTTTGATTATAAAACGGATGTAATGTATTGATTATATAGTCCTTTTCAATATAACTTATAGTTTTGGTCGAAACATCTGGTAGTTTTCAAAAAAACGACACAAATAGGCAAATTAGGCGATTTACCCAGTTTGCGTCCACTTAATCCAGATTGCGTCCACCTATGGACCAATTCGCGTCCACCAACTTAGAAAAGGAATCTGAATTGATGTTTTTATAGTAACTAGCTTTTTCTCAAACATGCTCGGTAATGTTCGTGTTACTTTCAAAAAAGAAGACGCCAGCAAAAACATTATTGTCGTGTGTGTTTTTTTTTAATTCGCTTGCTATTTGAGACACCTCTGTAGAGAAACTGACAAATCCATGGAGGTAATGAGTACAACTTCCATGGCCAAATCATCCACGGTCATGGAAGTAGTAAATACTGATGTGGGGTAAGTGCGCCTAAATTTATTTCTCCCCTATGCCTTGTAAACAGCCAACTACTAGTTGAGTAATATTTATAGGTTTCGATATATTTATGTTAGGCGCACTTACCCCGAAACTGACAAATCCATGGAGGTAATAAGTACAACTTCCATGGCCAAATCATCCACGATCATGGAAGTAGTAAATACTGATGTGGGGTGAGTGCGCCTAAATTTAATTCGGCCCTATGCCTTGTAAACCGTGGTGGCCTAGTGGTTCGACCTACCGCCTCCCATGCAGAGGGTCGGGGGTTCGATTCCGGCTCGCACCTCTAAGTTTACTTATGTGCGAAATTCACTTTGAATTTACCACTGAGCTTTTCGGTGAAGGAAAACATCGTGAGGAAACCTGCACGCATCTGCGAAGTAATTCAAAGATGTGTGTGAAGTCCCCAATCCGCACTGGGCCCGCGTGGGGACTATAGCCCAAACCCTCTCGTGATGAGAGGAGGCCTGTGCCCAGCAGTGGGACGCAAATAGGCTGTAGTAGTAGTAGTAGTAGTAGTATGCCTTGTAAACAGCCAACTACTAGTTGAGTAATATTTATAGGTTTCGATATATTTATGTTAGGCGCACTTACCCCATCCTGGCGCACTTGCCCCGACTGACCTTCCGTATTTTCTCGCTGTTTGAGAAAAGCATTATATATACCTCGGCCGCAATTGCGATTGCCGGACTCGTACTAATAGAATCGTCCGACAATGCGCTACTTGGCGGCCTCTGCAATATTGTACTATTCCCCGCAACTTCGTATGCGCAGAAATATTAAAATGAAAAACCCCGTTTTTTCCCGTTTCCGTGGGAATTTCGGGAAATCCTTTCTTAGCGGATGCCTACGTCATAACATCTACCTGCATGCCAAATTTCAGCCAGATCCGTCCAGTGGTTTGGGCTGTGCGTTGATAGATCACTATGTCAGTCAGTCAGTCACCTTTGAGTTTTATATATTTAGATGTACAGAATATATATTTAGATTGTACAGAATGATCGGATTTTAACAATGAATTTATTCAAGAATATTTTACATTAAAAAATCATGATTATAATTAATAAAACCATGAACATTTTTTTTCCAGACAGGCCAGTTTTCCTGCTGTTTGAACTTTATTATGAATGTAGTCATTTATCGGGGTTTTACCCTACATACGCATAATGCCTAATTGCATTGCATATTCTTAAACTACGACTTTGATACGAAAAAACATTAAAAATATCTAAATATCACTAGTACCATGTTCAGCATGTAAATTAATTAAAAAAGTATTCAATTCATAAAAAAAATATACAAAAAGTTATTATAAGCGGTGATTTGAACCCGCGCCCCTCTTGCGCTCTCATGTACGTCATGATGAATTTGGACCGCTGGGCCACGGTAGACTTAAGACAGTGGGCGAAATTAACCATTGCTATCGTTGTAATTTACGTTAGCGTATTTGGCGCGGTTATTATTGAGAGGATCGGGCTCAAAACGCTCAAGGTCATCGACGGCTACAGGCGCCTTAACAAGCTCGAACACACGATAAACTGTACTTATGCAGATTTCTCCGTTTCGGTCAAATCGGTGTGATCTTTACACGTTCCATCTCAATTTATTACCAGTATTTTTGCAACCAGTTCCAAGTAATTAATTGTTTTAAAGAAGTAAGATATAATCCTCCGTTTTTAGGTGGCATTTTATACCAAGAGTGATAAACGACCTAATAAAATAACTTATTTATAAAACTAACGTGTAGGTAAATGGTTGTTCGCTACGAGTCGTTCCTTTTTGTCGGTTTTTAGATTTAGGACAAACATATCATTTAACACTTTGTATAGATTTTTAGGTGATTTTAATAACCGATTTGTTCTACCGAATCCGACCCTATTGTTGAGTTTTGGGTTTAACAAATGAAACCAAACTTGTAACTATTCATCACAACGCTTTTCCGCAATATACCAACAATTTGTTGAAGAATTTTATATAATTACAAACTACACAGAAGCATCAACGTCAATTTGCAGGGTTGTACTTTCAATGATGAAACTAACAAAGAGTTAAGCTTTTTCAATAAAACGCTTTAACCGAGAATCTTATAATGAACTTTACAGCGACGGATCTTGGGTTTCTTTTAAAACTTCGGCGCTTTCGATATTGCTCTTATTGCGACATGAGATTGCGTGGTGTCCCACATGTGTTTACGATGGGATTCTTTGTGTCACTCTCAGTTACGCACGTAGATACGGTTTTCAGGTCGCGCCATACGTCTACGTATATATAATATATCCCGTAAATATTTTCTCAAATAGGTATACTTTTTAGGGTTCCGAAGTCCACTAGGAACCCTTATAGTTTCGGCATGTCCGTCCGTCTGTCCGCACTATTGCTCGGAGATGCTTAGTTCTAGAAAGCTGTAATTTGGCATGAATATACATATTAGTTACGGTGACAAAGTGGTACAATAAAATTTTGAAATATATTTTTTTATAGGGTACCTCCCCTACTGGTAAAGCGGGGATGTAATTTTTTTTTCTTGCGTACCCCATGTTGTGGCATATCGTTGAATAGGTCTTGAAAAAATATTGTGGGTTTGTTAAAACCATTTTTCGATTAAGTGATGCGTTTGTCAAATATTAAGCTTTAAACCGCAATTTTTTGTTAGAGTCACGTGTCCCCCCCCCCCTGCCAGCTAAATGGTGGTATTTGGATGGCTGAAAAAAATCACGGTTGTGGCGTATATAACGTAGTTGAAAGGAAAACTATCACAGCTAAGTAGGCTGTACAAATTTACGAGTCATTAGTCGACTTATGAAATGATTAAAAAACCAATGATTTTTCTCGAGCGGCAGGGGCGTTGGGCGGGCACGTCATACCACAGGCTAGCTAGATGCTAATAAGTCTTAGAAAGGTACTGTGGGCATCGTCAACTTCGGAACCCTATAATTTGCGCGTGGCGCGACACGCACTTGGCCGGTTTTTTTACCATGGCATTGGTTGACAACAAACACATATGCAGGGTAAGTAAGTTGTCATGGATACAAGAAACGAGATGTCGAATGCGTTGCCAAACCCTGAGGACCAAGATAATAATAAATGCTTCAATGCTGGTATTGCTGGTAATTTCACCGGCTCGGCTCTCTTACCGCATTACGCACAACAGTGAACAGTGCAAAGACTACCTACTCGTACTGTTCGGCCCCTGATCTCGATCACCATTTTGGTTCCTTAACACAACCTCTTTGCTATAAGTTAGCGATGAATCGAGTATTCTATTCCCCTGAATCCAGATGCCAATTATTAAGTTGGTCAATTCAACCATCAGAAAAGAGATCAAACGGTTGAACATATTTTCTTCAAACTTAGCTAAAAACATTCTCGATCAACACATCTAAGTATCAGACAAACAAAAATAACAATCGTTTACCTAAACGTTTTAGTGGAGCAATGAAATGCGCATTTTTGGACTACATGTGGCTGTTGTAAATAATGGTATCCCAGAGCATATATGTAGGTATACCACTGAAGAAATGCCCTATACTGTGTTGAATCAGGATGATTTGATACAGTAAGTAATAAACCTACTTTATCCCAAAAATTGCACTTTGAGGTTAGAATTTTGTTTACCAAGTAAGACTATCAATTCTTTAAAAACCAGTTCCGCGACGCCTGAATTTCGTGGGATTCTCGCGATCTTTACCGGGTCATAATGCTTTCACAGAATTTTTACTCTGGTTTTCGAATCATTTTTGTTATATAATAATTGTAGTATACTGTAATTTATGGATTTTTGATCGATGGTGCACGCTGTTTACGCGTGCAGCGCGTGCTTTACTGTGGAATCACAGTTATTTTGGCAAGAAATACGAGAAGTCTCAATATATTTATTTTAATTCGTACGGTGTAGGTACAGGTTACTCATAAGTAGAAATAATTTGTAGTCGAGATTAAACACCACTCGTCATACAGATTTTTGTGATTCTTATTTATTTATATGCATGATACTTGTAAACGATAATATCTCTTTCAGGCTAATCCTAAATGAAAAATAGAATTGGAAACATTTTGGGAATACTCAATAAAAGCTACTTGTTCAAATGACCCGATTCTAATAATCTAATTAAAATATAAACCACAGAGCAGGAAGTTGTGATAATTTACATTGTTTACCATTCCGGTAGCCTGCTAGAACAGACAGCGGCGATGGGTGAATTCATAACGTACCTAATTAACTACGGTTCGTAAATATTTCCTCGTAAACGCTCTCGTGTTTATCAGCGGTCGCCCGGCAACGGCCGCCACAACACGTGCCGCGTATCAAAACGTTCGCGAGAAAATAAATAAAACAATACCGAAGGTCGCGTGGGACATCTTAACTTTTGTTGCCAGTTTTATGGCGTGTCTTCGTCTAAACAAACGCGCCTCTAATCAAGTAAGGCTGGAAACAGTGTACTGATCGAATATACGGATCCTGTGGCACCTGAAACTTCACAAAGCGTGATCAATACTTCAGTTGTTAACGGTAGCGTGACAACGTCGCGTGGAGCCCCTTGCTCACGTTGCGCGGGTGATTTACCGCCTGGTCGGTTATCATCAGAGCTCACCGGTGGCGCGTTTAGCCTCCAGCGGGCCGGGAACAATGATCACGCCTTGACCTTGCGCCGCGGGGGCCGGGGGACGATGACGCCAGCGCGGCCGACACGCGGTTCGGCTTTCGGATGCGATCCTCCGTCGACGGCATCCGCGTAATCGGCGGTCAGCGCGATTCCGAAGTTTGCGTCAAAAATACCGGCGGGTGGGTGGCGCCGAGACGCTGGGAGCCTCATTCGCGAGCCGGCGCCGACGCCGTCGCCACCGAACGACCGACCGACCGAGCCGACTCCCGCAGCCCGAGTGATACGCGACATGCGCGCGCTCCGACATGGGTAACGTGCAGTGCTGCGCCAGCGGACGCTTCCACGAGGGTAAGCCGCCGAAGAAGCCGAAGACGAAAGTGAAGAAGAAGGAGAAATCGAAAGGAAGTGAGAAGACGAACGGTTTTGGTGGTGGTAAAGGAGACGGAAGTGTTGAACGTAAAGTGATGGCGGAGGAGTCTTCCGAACGTGCGGCGCCGGCGGCTGTGCCCGTCGAGGCCCGGACGCAGACGGCGCCTCCGGCGGAGGGTCCACCAGGGGATCCTTCCGCACTGGGCCAGCAGAATGTCCATGATGCGGGAACCATCGATGCCGAACACGAAGGACAACGGAACGAGAGCATGGCAGAAGCGAGGGAGCGATTTTTCACACAGGTCAGCAACCTTTTTAGCGACTTGTTATTCATGTCTATCTCGGAGTTGGGCTTTTATACACTGAAAGCAGCTTCCTTTTATCTTGGCGTTTTAAATGTTCCAGTAATATTTTCTGGCACGTTTCAAGGCGCGTTATTAAATCCTTTTATCATTCGTCTTTGGGTTCTGCTTTGCATCACCGAGTGGATGGGTAATGGCCTCCGGGAGCTACTTATCGGTTTTCTTGCGTCACTTATCGTGAGGGTCTCCGTCGATACAACAGATGGGTGCCTCTTGTTTACTACGGAACTGAGTATGTTGTGTCCGTACATTATGTACATAGATAATTGACTTCACACGTTTTCTAGGTCGTGCGTTAAAATGTTGCTGAGTTAGAACAAAATTGATAGGTAACCTACGTAATCTATTTCTATGGTAACAAGTTGCGATTGGTATAGGTAACTAATCTATTTGATAGGCATGCAATATTTTTGCCCAGGTTTTTTATATAATAATAAAAAATACTGTTATTAAATGTAGGTACTCCTGTAACAACGCATAAGAAATCAAGTGTTTAACTAAGTGCACTTTTTTTGAACCAAGCCAAATGCTAAATGATTGGATTAGTTGATAAAGTTATGGATTAGTTTTATACAACTCGACATTTATTCGATAATTTCGGCACTTCTGGACATACTAAGTAGGTACGGATCTTCTTCTTCTAGTCCCGCGCCTTCACATTTCAAAACGCTTATTTATTATTATTATTATATAAAAAGCACCACCAACACTCTCAACGCATAGTTGATGGCTGTCTCAGCACGCACACATGTGTTGAGAGTATCGTTGATGCTTTTTAAATACATTGAAGCGTTTTGAATTTTGGAGGGGCGGGACTTTAGATAGTAGAAGATCTCTAGGTACTATCTATTCCGAGGATTTAAAGCTAGTGAAAGCTAGTGTGTAGTAGTGTAGTGTAGTGTAATATGATATGTTCAGATTTAATTACATCGTTCAATTTATTTACGATCGGTAGGTATATTTAATTCTTAATTGCTGATCAAGTTTAATTACAAAATGAAAACGGTAATCGGCATGACCGTACGATAGTGTCTAAATAAAGGACGTGTGCCGAAAATAACACAATTTGCATATAGCTTACCTCGTTCGCCTTTTTGGGTTAAAAAGATAGCGTAGAGCTGTACACAACCGCGCATTAGGGATGTGAATGAGAAAAAAGTATCGACATCACTACTTTCTTTCTTTATACACCTTACAAACATTTCGTTGCAACGGATTTTCATTTCTCGTATTTATTAGGTTACGTTAGGTCTGGTTTTTTGGATCGTCATTAAATTCAAATAAAAATCGGCCAAGAAGCGAGTTAAACTCGCGTGGAGAGGGTTCCGACCCTTGATTATTTTCAATGACGTCATTTTCAAACCGTTTCACAGGATAAGCTCTTTTATATGATAGATTTCAAATACCATGGACTTCTTAATAATTTTCCTGTAATCTATAGGTCAATAACCATCCTTCGTATTATTTCCAAAATTTTAGGTCCAGTAGTTTTAGAGATAAGGGGGGAATGGTCATTTTTCGCCTATTTTGCACACGATATAGTTTGAAAAACATCATTAATCATTTTCAAGTCCCCAAAAATAGGGTCTATGTTTAAAATTCATTTATTTTCGTTACACATCCGTCTTTGGGTCACAAACTTACATATACGTACCAAATTTACACATAATCGGTCCAGTAGTTTTGGAGAAAATCCACTGTGACAGACGAACGGACAGAACCGCGAGTGATCCTATACTGTTTCTACAGAAAATGGTGGCACGCAAATTAAAATAAAAACGCGTTTGACCATTTCTGAATTCAATAATGTTTTAAACGAATATCCACATCAGGTTTTGACTGTGTCATGTAGTTTATCACACAGTCAAAATCTGATAACGACGTTTACCTTAATAGTTAAATCAAGTGAATCTTTATTAATTCCAGAATATTATATACGTTTTCCCGAGAGCATGTATTTAATATGAGGACAGGTTCGAGCGATGAGCTAACCTGCATCAATTAATTGTCAAGGATATATACCTCGGTATATAATGTGCTTAACAGTATCATAGCATATAGCTTTATTTAAGAAAGTCACATTTATATGTCACATTTAAACTAGGTACTAGCACTTCGGACACGTAAGAGACTTTATAACATGTTCCGTTATTTATGGTAATTTTAATAATAATCATCAAACAATCATGTACTAAAAATATTTATGACTACAGCTTATTTGCGTCCCACTGCTGGGCACAGACCTCCTCTCATCACGAGAGGGTTTGGACTATAGTCCCCACGCGGGCCCAGTGCGGAGGGACTTCACACACATCTTTGAATTGAATATGCGTGCAGGTTTCCTCACGATGTTTTCCTTCACCAAAAAGCTCACAAAAAGCATTTATCTACTTACTTTTAATGTTATCCTTAGAAATCAAAAATTCACTTGGCTTTAAGTATAAGAAAATATTTGCGTGATTTGCCATGTCGGATGCAAAATAAAGTATTTATAAGAATAAATATTTGAATCGGTGATTTGATTAGTATCTAAGATTTATAGGTACACGGCGACAATGTGTATTCTACCAAGGTGAACTTGTACCGTGCCGCAAACATCTTCAAATCTATGCACGAAACTCTACTATGTATACAAAATTTTGTATGTTTTATTCATACCTAATGGCGCATAGCTTTATCTGCTATACTTTGTGGTCCTTGCGATATCACTGGTATCACTA
The DNA here is from genome assembly GCA_963971205.1 of Aethes cnicana. Taxonomy (NCBI): domain Eukaryota; kingdom Metazoa; phylum Arthropoda; class Insecta; order Lepidoptera; family Tortricidae; genus Aethes; species Aethes cnicana. The sequence goes on along the minus strand of OZ020278.1, from coordinate 9,257,099 downwards.
CACACTATATAACAAAGCCTCGCCACGTTTTTCTCTGTTCATGAAAACTAAAAAACTCAAAAACGTAACTGATAATTCGAATTTTGGTTTATCTTTGTAATTTCTCAAAGGCTTGATTCCATATAGACTTTGCTCTAGCTCCTCGAGTTTTCCTTGCTTTTCTCCAAGAAGGTAACCGATTATAATCCCACGATCCGTTCCCAGGAAGCAGTGAGTCACCGCGAAAATCGTGCTCGAAATCAAAATAGTGAGTAAATCTTTTCAAATTTAGATTATTCCGTGAATTTGAACGCAATGGCGCGTCACTACGAAACAAGTGAGTAACAACTAACCGTGTCATTGACTCACCGTGGAAAGTGACCGAGTGGGGTTTTGGAGCATGTCCAGGCGACTTCCCGAAATAACTAACTGGTGTTCCGAATTCGAGCAGGAATTTATTGGTGGTTAGCAAAGGGAGCTGGTTCCGCTTCATAACGCCGTTTGAAGTTCCATCGACGTGCCTTTAGACCTGGTAATAGGAAAGCTATTTTAGCTAGATGAAATGTTGCAAAAAGGAGGTTAATATCAACATTTGCATCTTGCCTGGTCGAAGCGTTAGGCATTGTTTTAATAACTCTTTCTATATACTCGGGATAAGATACTGTTCTCAATGGGAGTAGAAGGTGTAGGATATCTTATACTACTACTTACTACTACAGCTTATTTGCGTCCCACTGCTGGGCACAGGCCTCCCCTCATCATGAGAGTGTTTGGGCTATAGTCCCCACGCGGGCCCAGTGCGGATTGGGGACTCCACACACATCTTTGAATTACTTCGCAGAAGCGTGCAGGTTTCCTCACGATGTTTTCCTTCACCGAGAAGCTCATGGGAAATTCAAATTGAAAAATACCGTGGTGGCCTAGTTGTTCGACCTACCGCCTCTCATGCCGAGGGTTCGATTCCGGCTCGCACCTCTACGTTTACTTACGTGCGAAATTGAATTTGAATTTACCATGTACCTATCTTCTAGGTAAAATTTCAGACTGCGTCAGCTTTCAAGAAATAAGTGACAAGTAAAACACAAGCACATCATGATATAACGGGGAACTTTTGTCGTAAACTTCTGCCTAATTACACGATATTTCAGTTCTCGAATCTGACATGATGTTAATAAAGCTTATGTTACTGTCCATCATTGTCGGGCGTTTTACTACGTCTGAATTGTATGCAATTAAATTACGATATCGAAAAGTTACGTAGGTACCGTTAGAAAACAATTCTATCAAATAGCTTATCTTTAAATACATAATTTAGGTAAATTAACAATACTTACTAACGCCTGTGAATTCATTTGCGTTAGTGCTGGACCTTTGATAAGAGAAAAGGCGTGTCAACTACTGTAGTTACATAGGTATAAGCGAAATTTCATGATGATCGTTTCAGTGTAAGTAATTAAGAAAAGAAAGCGTAAAGAAACCTACTGCCGCATAATAGTACATTACTACAGAGGCCGGGAAGGAGGAAGTTGCAGGCCGAGTATTATATACGGCCGAACGAAGTGAGGCCGGATAGTTACGAGGCCGACAACTTCCGATCCCCGCCGATGTGTATGTATAGTGCTTTTCTCAAACATGCAATGAAATAAATAAATAAAATAATATTTTATATATAATATATTTTGTCTTTTTTACATAAATAAACTGCGCTACCTATGTAGCAAATATGGTTCATGTTTTTTTAAAGCTGTGTTGGCAGAATGTCATAGCAAACCATAGAGTAAATATTGCTTGTAGCTTTTTTTAAATGCCCGAATGCCAAGATGCTGTGTCACAAATATATCAAATGGATATTTAAAAAAAGTGAGTTGCCGGCCTAGGCCTGCAACGTTTGTATGAAATCTCATTATAGACCAATTGTCTAGCCGCGCCTGAAACGTGATACTTCCCAGGCTAATAAGATGAACGTAACATCAATATTTCATTGCATGTTTGAGAAAAATAATATTACGATTGTGATTATCTAAGACTTGCTTGACGCTAACCCGGACTGACTACAGCTAATGTAGAAATTGGCAACTTTTCTCGCGAAACCGTTGAAAGACCGCAAAACGACGTGCTGTTCGTTCCGATATCTGGTCGCCTTGACAATGACAACGCTATTCAGAGCAGAAAATTCTTGACAGATAAGTACAAGTTCGGGCTAGATGGTAGGCCCAGTTATTGGCATTATTGGTTGACAATAAAATTTATTAAAAACTTGAACACTCGCTAAAATTACCTTTTAATGGTATACCTACTGTATAAGTGAACATTTCTGTAAACGATTGAAATAATTAAAAACCCTTATTTATAACCGCACACAGTTCGAAGCGGGATTTGGCTGTAATTCATTTCAAATACACTTATTTGCAGTTAATATTTTTAGATTACACGGCCTCGAAAATTCGCAGTTGAAGTGATTAAAAGATACAAAAAATCACGGAAACAACATACCCAAGCACAAACCAAGCTAATTCATATTTAAACATTTCTACACTGTTTCTGATATTCCTACCTAACCTACAAGAATTCAACTGTAATAGGGATGACGACAGGGTGAAGACATCGAAATTCTAATTAGTCCGTCAGTCAGGTAATAAAAAAATATTAGACACGTATTTTTTGTTTTATCAAATTAACAAAGAATGACTAAGTTATAACGCATTAAAGTTGGAGAGTGGGGGCTAACTACGTCACCGTTAGGTATAAATCGTACCTAGCCGTGACGTCACGCGACATTTCAACTCAATATAACTCCGTATAAGTTTGATTACGTGAAAAAAGAAAAAATACGTGTCCAATACTTTTCAATAATCTTCCTGATAGACTAAGGAAAAAAAAGTTATCGTCATCCCTATTAAGATGGTTACTCACCTAAATAAATCGATTTTAATTCTACGATAGGCTCGAAAATAGACCAATAATCCATCGAAGTAGCAGACAGGTACAGGCTGACACAAAAACGGCACTTCACACAATTCGAGCCACTCAAGGGTGTTTGCGCTCTTGTTTAGCACAATGGCGCAGCCTTGGAGGACCCGTATACCGCTTATATACTTACTGGAAACACTACATACAAGAATATTTATTAATACCTACATATTTTGAAAATTGTAGCCAAACGGCATTCTGCTGTCCGCTTGGCGGGATGAATGTGTAGAAGGCTACGGAGATGTTCTTGCTCATCAGCAAGTGGCATTCTGTCTACCTAAACGAGAAACAGGCGTGAGTTTATATATGTTTAAAAATTGACGTTATATCATATTTGGATGAAATTTGGTATGGAGATAGTTGGAGTCCCGGGGATGGACGCATTGAGTACTTTTTTACCCTGGAAAATTGCATAGTTCCTGCATGGGGGAACGCGATAACCGAATTAACCCTACACGTGCCTACTACCTACCACACATCAACCTGTATATGTATAATATACAAGTAGGCAAACCGTCATTTGTTTACATCGATCATTCAACAAAATATCACGTCCGTCCTACGGTTTACTAAAAAAAACATGGACGTATCCTATGTATGTACATTATTTGGAGAACTTCCAATATTATTAACAAACTCCTAAGATTTTAATGATGACAAAATTCTCGGGAAAACTCGAACATTTACACCCAAGGGCTACTCTGAGTCGACTTAAATACTTAACTGAATGTGTTCAAAGATAAATTATCATAATCATCAACAACATCATTTTCAACCGACAGACGTCCAGTTTCTCTCTTCCAACCCAATGGAAAATAATTTCGAGATTTTTTATAAACTGTATACTGTACACAAGGAAGGTATATAAATAAATTTAAAAAATGCATCGGGACCAAGTGACAGGTAAATTAAAGGAAAAAAATATAGTACGGAAGGGAAATTAAACAAATTGACTTCTATCTAACTAACAGAGAAAATCAAAACAAACGAGAGCCACCGTTGTCGGTAGTACTATTACTTATTCTGTGCCACCGTATTCGTACTCACATAGTTGGCGCCACTATCTGCAAGGTGATGGCTGTCAATGTCGACGTTTTGTCACTTCATACAATAGTGTCAATGTGACATTTGACGTTTCGGAGACCTCAGTGTTGCCAATTTATCGTGTGATATGGCACGCATAATTGGCAACATTGCACCTCGGAGGAAAGGCAAGTGCCTCTAGCGGCAGATTCCTTCGCGGTGACCGTCATTAAATCGAGTAGAAGACTACGAATTGCCAAAAGAAGTGTAGGACGCGCTGTGGCTAGATGAAGCGATGACTTATGCAGGGTTGGTGACAGAAACTGGAAGATAATAGCTGAAGACCGAGCTGGCGTAGCGAGCAATGGGAAAGGCCTACGACCAGCAGTGGACTGATGCGGGCTGATGATGAGATGTGAAAAGAATGTATGATTTAAAATAACCGTTCCTGATACAATAGTCACAGATCATAATTATAATTATTTATTTGCTGTCAGAGGTATTTTTTGTATGTATGTAAATAAATTTCTAGGCACGGCAGGTCAATGATGCGTGACGTCACATATAGTGTTCAAATAGGGCTGTAACATTTTCAAGATTATCTTAATAAATTGACGAATTTTGACCCGATCCTATTTACTTTTTACTGCATCGCACTTCAACATGAAGTGAATTTTATAGTAACCGAATTTGAACAAGATCAGCCAGTTAAGTTGGACTCTATGCACTATTACAACTAAGCACTAAGATATCTATCCGAATAATCATATGCATTTAAATTATTAGTTGATATATTGTTACTGCGTTTCATGGCGCTTTGGTCTGTATTGTAATGCCATGTAAGTTTATTCGAAAATTAATAAATATAAGTAGATATTCAATTCATTAACATACATCACGTACCTACCTATCTATGTCAAATGATTACAAAATTAGAAAAAAAGCAAACAAAATATGTCCATTATCTTTCGCATTGAATAAATTATACTGCGTTTACCTCTATTCTTTTTCATTTAGCTTCTGAATTCATGCAGCGAAAATACACTGAAATTAGTCATCAATAACCCAGTTGGCAACCCTGGCTAGTAAATCTGGTATTCAAACGTGATACATGCGCCTGCGCCGCGATGTTCGGATCTCGACCGCGCCCGATCGTTAGACGTTTCGTGATACTTGAATTTAAATCGTGTCTGGGTTTCAAACGTGAGTCATTGGGAAGAAAAATATCGTTTGTTTTTTTAGATGAATTCGTCTTTTAACGTCTCATCAACATTAATTTGAGATTGCGCGTTCAACTGAAATCTTCGCAACTTTGAATAAAAATATATTTCTGCATATACCTATTGTAATTCTATGATAAATTTTCATGACAAGACGATTTTTAAAATGTTGAAAATTTAACGATTAAAAATAGATATTAAAAGATATTATTTCAGATTAAGTTTTCCATTACTTACGGTTTAAATTTATATCTAGGCATTAAATATTTATACTCAACAGCAATGAAAACGGGTCACTTTGTATGGAAAATCCTATACAAAACGACCCGTTTTCATTGCTGTTGAGTGTATATGAAGTTAGATAAAGATTGTATATTTAGTAAAGTTCATCAGTACGATCAATATTAGCCTAAGTATCCATCGTAAAGAAGCATGAAAATCGTAACGTGCATGTTAAGTGTTACACAGATCAGACCCATGGAAAAGAAACTTTGCATTTGAACTGTTCAATATCTGAATGATTATCGTGAACTACATTACACTAGGTAGTTGTCAAGTCTTCCAATGATTCTACAGTAAAATGCAAGGTTTATACAAATATTGATTTAAACGGTAGCGTTATACCTAGTTCCTTCCACCAAGTGCACCGAGGAAACAAGGCCCGTCGATCCGTTTTAGTCTTTTAGTATCCTAGCATATAGATTTGAAATAATGCCATTATGATTGCTTTTCCTCTGCGAATCCTAAGAGCGTTATCACACTTGCGATTCGCGAGCGAGTTTTGTATGGAGGCGAGTTCGCCGCGTACGAGTTTTGTATTGAAAAACGCTTTCAACTCGCTCGCAAATCGCAACTGTGATAAGGCCCTTAAAACGTAAGTGCGTAATCAACGAATACTTTCATTCTTTACTCAATTTTGACATGGTTAGCCAACGAACTAACCTGATGGGAAATGGTATCTGTAGCTCATGGAAGATCACGAATGCGTTGCCAAATCTGAGGTTCCTTTAAGATTAAATGTCTCTATGCTGGTAAATTCGCCCTCTCTCCTCTTTCTCACTCTCCTACCCGGAACACAAAATTGCGACAACTGCTATATGGCGGCAGGTTAGCGATCAGGGGCTCTATTCGAAGTCTTACATAGGGACAGGGAGATTCCCCAATCGCTACGCTCACGCGGCACGGCGCTCAGCTTTAAATCTAGCTGCTTAAAGTTCGGTTGCATGCAACGCCGCGACGCGTGAGCGTAGCGATAGGGAATCTCGCTGTCTCTATTTAAGACTTCTAATAGAGCCCCAGAAAGTGTAAAAGAGAGGGAGGGCAATAATAAATGTCAAAATAATTTTACCATGCGAGGATGTCGTAGCTGGCATTGTTTCATCGAAGACAAAAGCTGATGCTATAACTATAATGTAGTCATTATAGCGTTCAAATGTATGTATAATGTTCTCTTCTCTGCATTAGCATTTATTTGAATCATACATTGGTATTAGTATGCAGGACGCAAAAATACTTTAGGTACCTACCTATTTCTATTACGATTCTTATTGCTTGCAGCAGATTTCGATTTCGTGACCGCCTGGCGTAATGAGATGAGCTCATGATCGCATTTAAAATAGAATACTTAAGCATGTATGTGGACATGTGAGTTTTCAACGAAGTAGGTATATGTATTACACTACCATCACAGCAGCCTATTTACTTACGTCCCACTCCCACTGTTGGGCACCGGCCTCCTCTCATCACGAGAAAGTTTTGTAGTAACATATTGTCTACTAACTATATCTTCCCTTTTTCAACCGACGAAAAAAAAAGGAGGAGGTTCTCAATTCGACGCGTATATATTTTTTTTTATGTATGACCACGCATATCTCCATCAATTGTGAACCGATTTCGATGATTCTTTTTTTTAATTGAAAGGTGTACCTCCAACTTGAACCCTTTTAATAATTTGATTTAGTTCTGATGATGGGATCCATGACAAAACGAGGGAACTCCTCGAAATGTTAGCATGTGTATGATTTTGGCATCAATTTCAAAGACTACAGTGAGACTTACGTCCCATTTTACATATGTTTGGAAACTATAGCCGAAAAAAAATTTAAATAAAAAAATAGAACCTACTTCAAACTCCGACAGCCTGTGAAGTCGGTGTCAAGTGAACCGCCCCAAAGCTATGACTATCTTATAGTGGACTTGACACCAACTTCACAGGCTATCGGAGTTTGAAGTCAGTTCTATTTTTTTAATTATTTTTTTTTTATATTAAAAAATATCATTAAAAGGTTACAATACAATATATGTACTTTATTGAACACCACACATGAGGTTAGTATGTAGGTACAGTCAGCAGCAGAAGTAGATAAGCTGTCCTGGTGTTCAAAATGACCTACACACGACCTTATTCTTAAGACGTTAAGGGCGTGTGTAGGTAATTTTGAACACCTGGACAGCTTATCTACTTCTGCTGCTGACTGTACATAGGTACTTTTGCTTTTCTCTCGCTGTATTAAAACAAGGCTTAATCTATGGGTACGACGTTCAAATGACCAGATGGGCGTAGTTTTTCATTTCAATTCAATCACATTTATGAGTCAGTGTTGTTATATTTTCGGACGCGGACGTGAACGGCCGGCTGGACCGCCCACGCTGATTGTACGAATTGCGAATGTACACAGAGAAAGTAACTCATATAATAAAATTCATACCGAGACGTTTATTAATGTTGTGCTCAATTCATAAAAACTACAAGAAAATTAGCTTTATATGGGGGCACGGCAAGACCAGTTCAACGGAAGTACAAGACACTACCTTTTCTCGAAGCGTTTCGTAGTATTTTTAATAGATTCGGTCTGAATACTGTTGGAAAGTCCAATTCTTAGGATATACCTAATGTCAATAAAGTAGGTACTTACTAAACATGTCATGTTTGGGATGTATACATATTTGAAAATGAGCTCCGTATTATTGAATTTATGTCAACTGTTTGTCATGGTTTACATGGTGCACCATGTAATAGAGTAATCAATAAAGAAGGAACACTCATTTCAGGTCAATAGCTAATTATCATCTATAGATTTCTTCAATGCCCTGTAAGAAAATGTGAAAGTTTTCAAGAAATATTTTTTTAATTCAGTACCCTCTTTATTCCAATCGACGTGCCAACTCGTAGGTAGTTTCGTTTTCATAATACACGCATAACAAATAAACGCTTTCGTTCAGTCATAGACAATTAATCATAATCAACACTGACAACTCTTTTAAAACGACCTAGGTATATCATCAGAAAACTGTGAATTTTTAAACCAGAAAACACTCTCCGTTATTTTTAAATCCTCTCTTGTCACGTGAAATAACAGTTTCTAGTCACTGTGGAGTATAAGATTTTAGATGTTTGCTTCTATCCACAGGCTGTGCGTTTTGGCTTTACGTCCTCCGATTCATAATACAATCATTTCTGGTGTCATATATAACTTATATAAGTCAAAACGTAAATAAGTGAATTATTATTATATTTATTAATAATATGACTATATTTCTAAGTTCGTAACATAACGCTATCAGATGGGTCATTTCGATTTATCTTTTTTATCCACTAAACGCGACCATAAAACTGTAGATAAAAGTTTATATTTTCAGCTCTTCAATAGAGCTGTTATGAATAATAGCCCCTATCAAAACATTGAGCTGATTGTCAGTGAAAACTTCTCAGCTTCCCACCCTACAAAGGACCGTAATAGCTGTGATAGACGGACAGGGAGAGATGGCTCTCTTCATAAGGTTTCGCGGTCGACTGAAACTTAACAATTTTAGGTCTAACATGGCAAAACGATTTTTAACTAGGCATGTTTTAAGTTCGGGTCATTAGCCTCAGCCTGTACCCTGGACTTCGTATCAGTGCTGTCGCAAGATGCCGGTGTCATATTTCTTCTTCATTCAATTTTCCTGCGCGAGTGACACGTCCGCTGCGCGTGGGCACTGACCGAATTAACGCGGATTAAGCCCGGGTCACACCGAATGCGTCTGCGGCACATCTGCAACTCGTCTCCTGCTAGTCTAGCATTAGTTCTCGTGAGACCTGTCACACTGCCGGCGAGCCATGCGTCTGCTGTGGGGCCTGCGCGGCTGCTGCCCGTCTCGACAGTGCGGACGAGCCGCAGACGCGCCGTAGACGCATTCGGTGTGACCCGGGCTTTAGGACTGTGTAAATCTAATTTCATAACATAGAGCGACATGCTTTAAAACAGGGGCCTCATCTGAGTTCATAAAAAGGAACATGGGATTTTCCTTGTCCCTAAATTATAACCTAATTCCCGCAGATTATATTGGAATATTATCCCAATAGAGTAGTAAGCCGTGGTGGCCTAGTGGTTCGACCTACCGCCTCTCATGCAGAGGATCGGGGGTTCGATTCCGGCTCGCACCTCTAAGTTTACTTATGTGCGAAATTAAATTTGAATTTACCACTGAGCTTTTCGGTGAAGGAAAACGTCGTGAGGAAACCTCCACGCATCTGCGAAGTAATTCAAAGATGTGTGTGAAGTCCCCAATCCGCACTGGGCCCGCGTGGGGACTATAGCCCAAACCCTCTCGTGATGAGAGGAGGCCTGTGCCCAGCAGTGGGACGCAAATAGGCTGTAGTAGTAGAGGACGACGTCCTTGAAATTTAAATAGGAGATCCATTTCCCCGAATATCTAATGAAATTACATAATATCTAAAATGCTAAAGCTAGGGACAGTCAATCGTTATTTAGGGATATCGGAGATCCCATATATCCATTGGAATACTTGAATGAGGCCCAATTTTAGCACGTTCCCTGTCCGAAGGCCCCCAATGTGGGGACATGAAGCTTTTTTTCACAAGTCCATGCTCCCACTATGGAGTCTCTGCTTCATACTAAGATACGTATACATACGTCAGTTGGACTTGTGAGATTGTGCTGTCATTTTATATGGGGACAGGGAATGTGTTAATTCGTTAACAGTACAGGTGAAACGATAATGATATGAGTTCGCCTTTTGGTTACGCGTCTGGTGTTTCAAATGGTTATAGCCAACGGGTACTACTTTCCATCAGGCTTGACTGTTTCTCCGGCTTTAGCAATGAAGTAACTGACACACGAACATTTTATAGAGATCTTTTGAGGAGTCACTACACACTTTGTTTTAACTATATTTCTTTAGGGACAATGGCTAGGGCTAGGATATTAGTTTTATTTCAAACCGAGAAATTACATACTTATCATCTTTCATACTCCCATTTATTAGTTTTATTACCCTTTACTTTATAGAATACCTAACAACCGTTTTGATTTATCACGCCTAGAGCAGCGAACTGTTTACAAACAGCGTTTTTAACTGTTTGCTGCGTGTAATCCCACAGGCGTTTCATGCCAATTCAAATCATCCTTTATCTACTAAAATGAATTCAAACTAAGGAGTGACGACCTTGTAAAGGTCGCGGGAGTGCGGTGGATGCGAGTGGTACAGGACGGTCTGAGTGGCGCGCCTTGGGGGAGACCTATGTCCAGCAGTGGACGTCTTTCGGCTGAAATGCTGATGATGAAAGAATTCAACCTTTATTTAAACTACTACTATGCCACAATGCCATGTTATTACTTAACTAACCTTCTGAATAAGCTGAACTCAAATTAACCTATACGATATTTCCTACATTAATATACTCGTACATTAATGCAACATCGGCTATAAAACACAAAACGGCTCCATTAAAAACTATTAACTTTAATAGACCCTTCTCCAGTATTTACTACTACTAAGTTAATTAGAATTCTTTGTATGTATACGGTTCTAACAAATTATCATCTAAATGTATTGGACATAAAAACCCTTTGACCTCGTGGCATACCTACTTTGTATTAAAATTCCGACAGATTACCAACAAAGTGTGACATTCCAAAAGCCCCTAGAATAGATCGAGGAGACAATGGGCGCTTTGTGTGCGCGGGCGCCGGATCGACGCGGGTTTCTTTAAACGACGACGTTTAGGGCACAGCTTACGTTACAGTTATGAATGCATATTAAATACTATTATAAATTACTAGAAACAGCCGAGATACAGTGTAAGTATTTAATATAAGATAAAACACGGAATAAACATTTCAATAGAAAAACAGAAAACGAAGAACTGACAGACCTGTATGAAAAACTATAAAGGAAATATTATTAACTTCATTGAACACCAGTTTTAACAGTCAAATGTTGGTTGGTAGAAATTCTTCTATTTCTAATGAGAGGTTTTTATTGTTCTAATAATTCATCAAATCACTGGATCTAAAATTTAAATAAGCATTTAAATTCACAAAAAATACCCTTTACAAATAATCATGTTAAAAGTTCTAGCTGTGAAGACTAGTGTGTGCCAGTTATCAGGTTTGTCGGCCGGCAACAAGCCGTCACTCAAACTAACTCCTTCGTTACTCAGCGTTTATCTTCCGCGCCTACGCCTATTTGCGCACTGTTTAGACTTATCACTATTTCTAGAACAATCGCTAAGATTTTCTGTAGGTCAACTGCTCTGAAAAATCTGGGGCTCGTTTTGAGATCGAAACAACTGTCAATGGACTGAAGAAAGGTCAACCAAACGAGTATTGGTTTATCACACCTACCGCCTGGTTGCGGAATCTGGGCAGTTATTACATAATCCTCCTGGTCACATCCTAGACTTATGGTCTGAATTAAGTCTTATGGTCTGAACTAAGTCTGGCTTGTAGGTAGGTACACGAGTTTCTCCTCGCGACTTCGTCCGCGTGAAATTTAGTTAGAGAATACAAACTTTCAACCAACTTTTAGCCCCTTGCGGCTGGAATTTCATATTAACTATTATTGTGCCAATTCCGACCCGTCCAGTAGCTGAGCTGTGCGTCGATAGATCAGTCAGCCCTTTGCGTTTTATATATTAAGATGGAAGAAGAAGGCTTGTCGACCAAAAGCTTAAGTTAACTCAACGAATGCCCGCTTGGTGTTTTATGGGAGCTACTGAATCACTTTCCTTTTCTTACTTGACTGCAATGTCATCCATATAGGTAATTATAGCACGACACAACTTGGAAAAGTTCACGAGTGGCGCCCGCGAACCGGGAGACGAGCTGTCGGTAGGCCTCCAACAAGATGGAGCGACGACCTCGTGAAGGTCGCGGGAAACCGGTGGAAGCAAGTAGCACAGGACCGGTCTGAGTGGCGAGCCTTGGGGGAGGCCTATGTCCAGCAGTGGACGTCTTTCGGCTGAAATGATGATGATGATGACAACTTGGAAGGCCCGTGGCGAAATCCTTAAGCCGTTGCCGCAGGGTCTATTATTGCTAAATCCACGCGCCTTCTAAGTTGTGTAAACCTGTAGGTTCCTTCAATTTATATAGGTTTCAAACAGTACCTTGTGTGTACCTATATAACTTTTGTGAAGTTGGACAGACTTATAATTGGGATAACAAGCAAATATTCCACCTCTATCATTCGTTATGCTAACAATAAAGGATACAAATAGCGATTATTTGTCTATATAATAACGGCCAAAAGTACAATTCTCCTAATCTTATCTCAAAATGTCAAAGCATCGTGATCTCTCGTTATCATTGTAAAATGTTTCGAGTAGGTAGATGATTCACTCTAGAAGAATGAAAATATCAAGATGTTTTACCGCTTTGACTCTTAATTGTTTTTAAATTTCAATGCCACATGCCCCGTCTCGTATAAGTATTTTTTTACGAAAAAAAAACATCATTGTTACACCCCGACCTCTCGTTTTACGTTTTAAAGAATGTGGACACTATTGCATATAAATAGAGCCTAAAATAGAGAACATACGTACCTATATAAAATACTTAATACTACTTAAAACAGCACACAATACCTAAACCCATAACACTCTAATATCACAATTTTTAACACTAAAGCAGCAAACTTAATAAGATCCTGTTGAATCGTTAGTTTGAAGAGTGTTTCAACATTTTTAACCTATATCCGTAAGAATGTAGGTCGCAATCTAAAAAAGTTACAAAAGAATTCTTGTGGATCTAACTAAAAGAACCAAAACATTGCAACAGTTCTCCAATCCATTAATGCGACGTACAGTCTCCACCTGATATCGTCATAGCACACAAAATATATAAACTAATGCCAAGTTTCTTTTAGAAATATGTCCAGAATGGGAAAAACTACCTAGCGTCATAGGTACAGACAGACAGATGGAAATAACCTTAAATTTTGGAAATAGCAAGTTCTACGCAAAAGTTATCTTGCTTTGGTGAACAACTTAATAACAACAATCAACAACAACAATTTCAACTGTATTAATTATGGATCATGGTTATCTGAAATAAATATATTATTATTAATAATAATAATAAAATAGCTAACCCGGCGAACTTCGTACCGTCTAACAGTCAATGAATGACGTGAGCTGTCAATTGCGTAAAATGGCGGAAGCGTACCTAAGTAAACTCCTGTGCAGCGTCATATTCTTTCGTGGTGTTTTCATTAAGGTTGCACTTCGTTGCACCCTTTCAGTTATTACTCAAGGCAGTGAACTTTGAAAATAAATCCGGGATGCTTAATGTAATGCCTAAGCTAATTTGTGACCAGAGTTATAAGTATACTCCAAATCTATGACATTCTTATAGATAACTATTTATTATTATTTATTTTTAAAATCTTGAAGGCTTTACTATTTTCCGCTTCCATATATTGGTGCCGAATGTACAACATATTTGTAGCGTGTTTATTTATATACCTATACGATAATCTTTAAAAGCACGCCCCACATCAACGGGACATTGCTCGGCCATGTTTTGGTGTCCCAAATACCGGTCTAAAAATATCAGGTGTTTATCGTTCCTTACATAACTTTCAGACTACCTATTAAAAAGTTTAGGAATCTTCAATGAAAGGGGCTGCTTACCTTTGAACATCTTAATTCATTATTATTTTTCATTCAATGAGATTTTAGGTCAATCACAATGTATCACGACTTCAAGTGATTGATTAGAAAAATAGTGAGCAAAATATAGAGGTATATTTACTATTAAGGTACTTGGAAATTAGATAGGTACTTACGTGGATAGGTATCATAATAGGGATGACGACAGGGTGAAGAAATCGAAATTCTAATTAGTCCGTCAGTCAGGTAATAAAAAAATATTAGACACGTATTTTTTGTTTTATCGAAGTAACAAAGAATGACTAAGTTAAAACGCATTAAAGTTGGAGAATGGGGGCTAACTACGTCACCGTTAGCTATAAATCGTACCTAACCGTGACGTCACGCGACATTTCAACTCAATATATCTCCGTATAAGTTTGATTACGAGAAAAAAGAAAAAATACGTGTCCAATACTTTTCAATAATCTTCCTGATAGACTAAGGAAAAAAAAGTTGTCTTCATCCCTATTCATTTAACGTGATATAAATTGTTCACAGTTAAAAATGATCTTACTTATTACCAATAATAACAACCAACAATAAAATGGATTACTTATTGTTATTCGGTAAGTACCTACTAAAAGTGGTTCCATGTAATTTCCGTTGCTTTTAAAGGAATTATGTGCAAACGTTTAGAAAATCGTTCAGCCATTATCGGTATAAAGGTTAAAATTATTACTACAATGATTTATAACAACGGCGATAATTGAAAAGCTCACGATTTCAATCACTTTACGTGATTAACTTGAGTTAAAACCTTCTAACTCTACGTAATATTCCAAGTTCTTGCAAATTTTATATCTTCAAGTAAATGTATCTTAGATTGGACCTATAACTTACGACACTACTTACCCTATGCGTATCAATACTTATTTCTTAATCAATGCCTATTACTTTTAGCGAATGTGAATGGGTTGAAGTTCAATATGAAATTACCGTCAGATGAAGTCACGGATGGAAGGTAATATTAAGTACAGGCTACACCTCGCCAGCCTATTTTTCAAAGCTTAGAAATGTATCTTTACATTCTAACCCAATACCTCCGCCATTTTGAAAAACAAAATGAATATTAAAAAAACATGTCAGTTTGGAACCTGCTCTTACTGTAAGTACTGTCATTCTGAATTTAATAACCATACATATTACTAATAGTTGCATAATAATAAGGGCATACAAATACGGCACAAAAAGTTAACATTATATTTACATCAGCCTCAAGTATAAGTGTTGGCCGTGACTACGATTGGTCAATATTATTATTGCATTATAAAATACCCGCATAAACTCGGTAAGCCCCTTAATGGAGCTACAATAAAATACCTATTCACTGATGTTAAGTATTTAACGCGACCTAATGAGGATGACACTAAGGAGATGTATTTTTCGTTTAAACTTTTGATCATGATGATAAATTACATTGGGGATTTAGGTTTAGTTTTTAGAGTTGCTGTTGAAACATGCACTTCTAAATTTATAAAGAAAATACCATGCTTAGTGATATTATGAATGAAATAAAATATCAGTTTCATAATTGGAATCATCCCAAGACTTGCTAACAGAATAAAATAAAAAGATATACAAAGAGTAGATACAAATTTTGCACTCAACGATAAACTGATATCTCTTCTATTATAATTAAACGGGACCTAATCAAGCTACTTAAGTAAGAAGCCGAAAACACGAATTAATTATATACATCTACAAAATTAATAAGGTATTTAGTAATTGTTTAATCATAAAAGCTAAATATTCAACTTCATATCAAACTTCATTGAAGTTACAATTACATAATAAAATAAAATAAATTCATCATTTAAATCCGCATCATGCTGAGTTAAATTTAATAACTTGAGATGATTGCGAATAAAAATACACTAATAACGGGTTATGTAATTTTTTATTATCAATCTCGACAAAAAAATATAATAGCAGCAGCTCCAACGAATTCCCTCTTGATAGTAATAATATTATCAACTACATAGCTTATGCCCGCGACTTCGTCCGCGTGGAATTCGGGAAGAGCGTTCCCTTGGAACTTACTCGTTTTTTTGGGATGAAAATTAGCCTAATTGACAGGTGTTATTACCCATACCAAATTTTGTGGGGACCAGTAGTTTTCCAGGTTTTTTGTGTTCAGTAGTCCCTTCGACTTGATAGTTTAAAAAAGTTACATAAGCGACTTTTCTACACACTTCTTCTTATTAGCTGTAAGTTGTGTAACATAAACACATTTTATTTCGTTCCTAATCGCCAAATCACTCTTATCCGAGGTTAGTAACACAGCAAGCATGTTTTATGGGCCCGCCTCATTCTTGACTAATCTGTGATTCAGTTAGTAATCATTCCAATTTCCTTTTTTGGTAGTTAATGCAAAATAGCAGCAGAAACGTAGCGAGTTGCCGGTAAAATTATTAGTCAGCCAACTACCTATATGAACAACTAGGCGGAAAATGGTATTTGGAAATTAACAGACGCACAGCGTTCGATTCGTCAGTAAAAATCGGCAATTAAAAATGTTTGCTGATATTTTTTCCTTGGTGGTTAAAATTGGAAATTAACAGACGCACAGCGTTCGATTCGTCAGTAAAATTCGGCAATTAAAAATGTTTGCTGATATTTTTTCCTTGGTGGTTAAAATTGGAAATTAACAGACGCACAGCTTTCGATTCATCAGTAAAAATCGGCAATTAAAATGTTTGCTGATATTTTTTCCTTGGTGGTTAAAATTGGAAATTAACAAACGCACAGCTTTCGATTCGTCAGTAAAAATCGGCAATTAAAAATGTTTGCCGATATTTTTTCCTTGGTGGTTAAAATTGGAAATTAACAGACGCACAGCGTTCGATTCGTCAGTAAAAATCGGCAATTAAAAATGTTTGCTGATATTTTTTCCTTGGTGGTTAAAATTGGAAATTAACAGACGCACAGCGTTCGATTCGTCAGTAAAAATCGGCAATTAAAAATGTTTGCTGATATTTTTTCCTTGGTGGTTAAAATTGGAAATTAACAGACGCACAGCTTTCGATTCATCAGTAAAAATCGGCAATTAAAAATGTTTGCTGATATTTTTTCCTTGGTGGTTAAAATTGGAAATTAACAGACGCACAGCTTTCGATTCGTCAGTAAAAATCGGCAATTAAAAATGTTTGCCGATATTTTTTCCTTTGTGGTTAAAATTGGAAATTAACAGACGCACAGCGTTCGATTCGTCAGTAAAAATCGGCAATTAAAAATGTTTGATGATATTTTTTCCTTGGTGGTTAAAATTGGAAATTAACACACGCACAGCTTTCGATTCGTCAGTAAAAATCGGCAATTAAAAATGCTTGCTGATATTTTTTCCTTGGTGGTTAAAATTGGAAATTAACAGATAGTCATACTTATTACGGTCAAAATACCGCACTTTAGGAAAAAAGCAAGCCGCTTTCCACAGTGATAGTAGGGACCAAAATAAGCGATTTGATCCGAGGCAACCTCTGATTCGACCCTTAGGAACAGAGATGGCGCCACTTGTTCAAAATTTTATTTAAAAATTTCTAAAACCTGAACGGGTTGTCCGATTTTGACGATTAAGATGTCAATCGAAGGGAAATGAATTGTTCTATCATAAAAAAAATAATGAAGTCGTAAAAAAATATGATCAATACCAGAAAAACCTTTATTATTGAAAAAAAAAAAAATAGTTTTTTCGCTTTTTTTGTAATTTTATGAAAAAAATGTATGAAACTTGTACACTTTTATATATAAATTATATTGCGCGATTCATTGAGCACTTATTACAAAAAACCGCACATCAATATCTTATATAGTTCCGAAGTTATTAAACAATACACTACACGGTGTCAGTGCGGTGCTGCCGCCATACGTGCAATTTCGATACCTTACCTTGCCTGCCCGAAGTGCTCAAGGCCTTTTGTTCAAAATTTGCTATATGGGATAATGATACGTTGTATTTGTCAAACAATTAATTTAGTATTTTTATTAGGTATCTTATTTAAGCTGCGGTGGCCTAGTGGTTCGACCTCCGCCTCGCATGTAGAGGGTCGGAATTTCGAATCCGGCTCGCACCTCTAAGTTTACTTATGTGCGAAATTGAATTTGAATGTACCACCGAGCTTTTCTGTGAAGGAAAACATCCTGAGGAAACCTGTACGCATCTGCGAAGGATTTATGTAAAGTCCCCAATCCCCACTGGGCCCGCGCGGGGACTTGGACTATGGCCCAAACCCTCTCATGATGAGAGGAGGCCTGTGCCCAGCAGTGGGCCGTTAATAGGCTGTTGTGGTGGTGGTAGTGGCATTATCTTATTCATTCTTCCTCTTCAACGCTGGTCTTCCTGAAAATGAAATCGCTATGAAATATAGCATTGTTATGTCTGAAACGCTGCAGGAATTACAACAGATATTGGACGACCTAGCTCATTCAACCCAGCGCATTGGTCTCCGGATGAACTTGGTTAAAACCAAGGTCATGTTCAACGAGCACGTTGATCCGGGACCGGTCTCCGTAGATGGGATCTCTCTTGAGGTTGTTTCGGAATATGCTTACCTAGGACAAATCAACTTCAAGAAAAAAATCAAGACAAGAATTCGAATGGGCTAGGCAGCATTTAGGAAACATCGGCGAGTCTTCTCAGCGTCAATACCACAAAACTTGAAGACTAAAGTCTTCAATCAGTGCGTCCTACCGGTAATGAAATACGGAGCCGAAACGTGGACACTCACGGTCCGCCTGGTCCACCATCAACTAAAGGTTGCTCAGCGAGCTATGGAAAGGGCGATGCTTGGTTTATCCCTAAGGGATCGAATCTGGAACGAAGTAATTCGGCAGAGAACCAAAATTACAGACATAGCCCAAAGAATTAGCAAGCTAAAGTGGCATGGTCCGGTCACTTTTGCCAAAGGACCGACGAACGCTGGAGCAGACGAGTTCTCGAATGGAGACCACAAATCGGCAATAGAAGCGTAGGACGCCATGTGGCTACTGGCTAGATGGAGCGATAACTTTCGCAGGGTTGGTGGCAGAAACTGGAAGCTAATAGCTGAAGACAGAGCTAAGTGGCGATCAATGGGAGAGGCCTATGCCCAGCAGTGGACTGATGCACGCTGATGATGATGAAATATAGCATTACTATGATCATTAGAATTTCTGAATCTGTATTTTACTTTCGCATTGGCCTTTGCATGTTTTGCACTATAACGTGCAAAGTAGAGTCCACAATCCCCACCGGGTCCGCGTGGGGAATATATTTATGAATGAGGTTCGGAAAGTTTTGTTTTTGACAAAACAAGCCGATGACAAGCCTTCTTCAGCTGCTCTTTAACAACATGGACTGCTTGCAGCGTTTCAAGCGGGCCATATATGGGGAAATGTATTAAATTTGAATCAATTAATTAATCCCAAGTCCGTCTTTTTGGGGATGGACGTCTGTCCATCCCCAAAAAGACGAGTCCATTTATTTGCCTTCAACGTCTGTTGAAGGCAAATAAATGGACTCCTCAATAGTTGAAGTTTACTCCAATTTGGCCATAATTAAGCCTCCTCGACCATTGTGGGTGGATGCAAGTCAGTTGGGCTGTGACACAATGCGTTGTGGCTGCCGACGCGTTGACCTACCTTGCATCCACTAACCACAACACAACAGCCTATTTACGTCCCACAACTGAGAACAGGCCTCTCATCACGAGAGTGTTTAGGCTATATTTCCCACGCGGGTCCAGTGGAGACTCTACCTTGCACGTTACAGTACAAAACATGCAAAGACCAAATTCGAAAGTAAAATACAGATTCAGAAATCCTAATGATCATAGTAATGCTATATTTCATCATCATCAGCGTGCATCAGTCCACTGCTGGGCATAGACCTCTCCCATTGATTGCCACTTAGCTCTGTCTTCAGCTATTAGCTTCCAGTTTCTGCCACCAACCCTGCGAAAGTTATCGCTCCATCTAGCCAGTAGCCACAGGGCGTCCTACGCTTCTTTTGCCGATTCGTGGTCTCCACTCGAGAACTCGTCTGCTCCAGCGTTCGTCGGTACTTGGGCAAAGGTGACCGGACCATACCACTTTAGCTTGCTAATTCTTTGGGCTATGTCTGTAATTTTGGTTCTCTGCCGAATTCATTCGTTCCAGATTCAATCCCTTAGAGATAAACCAAGCATCGCCCTTTCCATAGCTCGCTGAGCAACCTTTAGTTGATGGTGGACCAGGCGGACCGTGAGTGTCCACGTTTCGGCTCCGTATTTCATTACCGGTAGGACGCACTGATTGAAGACTTTAGTCTTCAAGTTTTGTGGTATTGACGCTGAGAAGACTCGCCGATGTTCCCTAAATGCTGCCTAGCCCATTCGAATTCTTGTCTTGATATTTTTCTTGAAGTTGATTTGTCCTAGGTAAGCATATTCCGAAACAACCTCTAGAGAGATCCCATTTACGGAGACCGGTCCCGTATCAACGTGCTCGTTGAACATGACCTTGGTTTTAACCAAGTTCATCCGGAGACCAATGCGCTGGGTTGAATGAGCTAGGTCGTCCAATATCTGTTGTAATTCCTGCAGCGTTTCAGACATAACAATGCTATATTTCATAGCGATTTCATTTTCAGGAAGACCAGCGTTGAAGAGGAAGAATGAATAAGATAATGCCACTACCACCACCACAACAGCCTATTAACGGCCCACTGCTGGGCACAGGCCTCCTCTCATCATGAGAGGGTTTGGGCCATAGTCCAAGTCCCCACGCGGGCCCAGTGGGGATTGGGGACTTTACATAAATCCTTCGCAGATGCGTACAGGTTTCCTCAGGATGTTTTCCTTCACAGAAAAGGTCAGTGGTACATTCAAATTCAATTTCGCACATAAGTAAACTTAGAGGTGCGAGCCGGATTCGAAATTCCGACCCTCTACATGCGAGGCGGAGGTCGAACCACTAGGCCACCGCAGCTTAAATAAGATACCTAATAAAAATACTAAATTAATTGTTTGACAAATACAACGTATCATTATCCCATATAGCAAATTTTGAACAAAAAGGGCCTTGAGCACTTCGGGCAGGCAAGGTAAGGTATCGAAATTGCACGTATGGCGGCAGCACCGCACTGACACCGTGTAGTGTATTGTTTAATAACTTCGGAACTATATAAGATATTGATATGTGGTTTTTTGTAATAAGTGCTCAATGAATCGCGCAATATAATAGGTATATAAAAATGTACAAGTTTCATACATTTTTTTCATAAAATTACAAAAAAACGAAAAAACTAAATTTTTTTTTTCAATAATGAAGGTTTTTCTGGTATTTATCATATTTTTTTACGACTTCATTATTTTTTTTATGATAGAACAATTCATATCCCTTCGATTGACATCTTAATCGTCAAAATCGGACAACCCGTTCAGGTTTTAGAAATTTTTAAATAAAATTTTGAACAAGTGGCGCCATCTCTGTTCCTAAGGGTCGAATCAGTGGTTGCCTCGGATCAAATCACTTATTTTGGTCCCTACTATCACTGTGCAAAGCGGCTTGCTTTTTTCCTAAAGTGCGGTATTTTGTCAAAAATGGACCGTAATAAGTATGACTAAGACGCACAGCTTTCGATTCGTCAGTAAAAATCGGCAATTAAAAATGTTTGCTGATATTTTAATCTTGCTGGATAAAATGTAAGTATTTACAAATTAAGTAATGTAACATTTCAGAGTCAATTTGATTAATGAAACCATCGTTAGGAAACTTGCAAATATCTGCGGAGAAGTTCAGAGATGGTTGCGTGCCTCCTGGGCCTCCGTGACAGCCGTGCTTTCTATTCTATCTTTACTGGGTCCACGTAAGGGGTCTCGTTCAATTGGACAGAATTGATCAAGTCTTCCTCCTGATCTCAATAACACTAGTTTCATCTTTTTGAAAGTGGGGGCTATGATAATTTGGTAAATTCAGGGTGGTTATTACTCTCAACATTTTGTTTATTTTTCCCCCTTCCCAAAAAAAAGAGGTTCTCAGTTTGACCCGTATGTTTGTCCGCGATTATCTCGCGTTTGGCTGAACTGATTTTGATGCGGTAAAATAGATAGAGTGGATTGGCACCGAATTTAAAAACTAAGCCCAGATAATTATTTATTTTCGTATTACTAAGTACTTAATATTATTAAATTAATTGGCTGGGCCCGCGTGGGGACTGTAGCCCAGACCCTCTTGTGATGAGAGGAGGCCTGTGCCCAGCAGTGGGACGCAAATAGGCTTTAGTAGTAGTAGTAAGTAATTAATTACTTTTTGACCATAAGAGACAATAGATAGTGACTGGATAAGGATAGGGATGGGGTATATCAAATTTATTTTGTGATTTTCAGTGAGTTTCGTTTCTGAAGGCGGTTTCCTTTAATAAAAGAAATTAAATTTAAGTTATCATTTTAGTTTTGATTTTCAACCCGATGACATTGCAGAAATTGTCACCAACAAAGTATCAAAAATTTCCCAGAAACTAAGGTCAGCAATAATGGGGAAGTGTCCAATGAGGGCGCAATAGAAGCACAACCGTGCCACGTGGGCAGGCAGTAAACTTAAACAAATAACTTTACGACACTGCCCACTCCAATAGGATGTCCTGTCTCGAACTCTGTAACGTTATCCTTAAAACACAGAGTCTCACCGTGTCGACTCAAGATGTAAAACGCTTGATGTTTCTACACGGCGTTTGGTTACTGGAAAACGACTACAGACTATCGCAATTTAGGCTGCCACAGACAAGCGTAAGGAGGAAACGTTAAATCGCAATGCCAAACATTATTTCGCTGTTGTCATGTGCTGTTTATGGAGTGAAATTATCTATACTATAAAAGGGTAACTTTTCCGTCTCTTTCTTTCTTTCTGTCTGTCTGCCTGTTTGTTAGAGACTACTAAACAAATTTGAATGCAGTTTTCAAAGGTAGATAGACCGTGACCGTCAAGATAGCGTACACCGTAACGATATCCAGGATCTGATTATGCAAATAAATAGTACCCAAATAGTACCTACGGAATATCTAGGTTAAAAAAATAGTACCCTTGAACTTTTCGAAATATAAAGCCTGTTCACGGTGTACGCTACCGAGCGTCAAGCTGGCGTACACCGCGTGGATCTCTGGAACGGCTTGGGTCTCAGGAATGATTTATAGCTCAAAAAATAGTACCCAAATATGTAGTACCCTACGACCGTCATTAACGAGAGAGGTTTCTTAAAAAGGGACGAAATATTTTGATAGAGAACTTATGTAAATTTTTAAATTGCACTTGACATTTGTAAATTAACTCGACATTACCTTTTCTAAAAAAAAACTGTAGAGAAAACAATCTCTAACAAACTATCAATAGTCTAGTAATGATATGTAACGAACTCATACAAGTATTTCTAAGCACTCTTGTTTATTGTAACCGTGTGAAGATCACCGTGGAACCGAGCCCTTGCTTTGGTTGTATCTCCTTAGATTTACAAACACAGCTAGCCTAGAGCATTGTGTAAGATTTGTTATGATTCGTTGCCCCTTTCGTTCAATCGTAGAATAAAAATATTTGGACAATCGTTATCGTGCGTATTAAACAAATTTAAAAACATGGACGATAACATGAACACGTCGAGCCGCATCGCACACCTGTGTGTATGTTACGCGCGTTATGGCTAGCTACTTAATGAAGAAGGTTTCAAAAATGAATTAAATAATTGGAACACTTGATGCTCGCTCTCGGTCTAGAAATAAAGTTGTTTACTTCAGTACGTTCAAGCTATCGTTGTTTTCTGCACAAATAAGGATATTTGAAAATCAATTTAACAACTTAAATGAGTACTTTATATAATTATTTTGTTAAATTAACACCTCTTGACCACAATTTACAGGCGTCACACAACAATAACCAGAAAACAATTTAATCATTGTTGTTTAGGTTTACACTCTAATAGTAATCTGATGAAAAGAATATGTTTAAAATTTTACATACTTGAGATTGGTGTCTTATTTACGACTAGCTTCTACCCGCGACTTCGTCCGCGTGGAATTCGTTAATAGCATTCCCGCGGGAACTATGCATTTTTCTGGGATAAAAAGTAGCCTATATGTTGACCAGTGTTATAAACTACCCCCATTCCAAATTTCGTTGCAATCCGTCCAGTACTTTTCGAGTTAAATCCGGATATACATTCAGTATTTTTTTCTAAAAATCGTTCGACTTTATTTATAGTTTCTTTTAATTCTCAAGTTTCAGACACGACTTCTTCTATAGACTTATTATTAGTATAGGTTTAATCTAAGTCTCCATTCATTCCAAGATAAAGAAGAAAAAGACACCTTCGCAGTTATAAATAGCACGTAAGCTAGATAGATCATACGCGTGACGGATTCTCAATTGAATGATGTGATTATTTTGCATGTTTTGAGTTTACGTGGCTAGATGGTAACTTAATAAGGAAGACTAAGTAACACGTAGATAAACGATCTAGGTATAAGAAGGTTTTATCTAGTTAACTGACACCTGGCTTGAATCTGCTTATTTTACACTAATAAGCAGTTCCTGCGTTACTTGATACCACGTTTATTGTCCTTACAGGCACGAGCTATGATAACAATTTCATTTGAAATAAACCTACTCTCTTAAAGTCATTTATCTGACTTCTCTAAAGTTAAATTTCAACGTTTCGAGAAACACCTGCATATTGTTTTCATTACTAACGCTACGTCAATTAAACCAATTAGACATAGCCGCAAGAGCGTTATATAATTTGGCAAAATGTCGTCGATGAAGTAGATTCCTTATTAATTAATTCATTATGTTGCATAATGAGCTAGCATTTTTGTTTTGGCATGCATAAGGAAAAAGTAGATCACAATATGCACTATTCATTTTAAAACTGCATTCATTTAACTGAAATGCTGATAGTGTTCTCTATAAAAAGTTAGTGATGTTGGTTAAGAGGCTAAAAGTAGGAACGTATTTGCCAGTATGGTTTTAATGGTAAAATGTTACTTTGACAGCCTTGATATATAACCGACAATTACTCGTAACAGAAGTGCGAGTCAAAGTCTAAGACATGGATAGCGTTACTTCATTTAAGTATTTGTCCAATAATTCTCAATAAGTTAGCATAAATAAAAGGAGAGTTATGTTCTAGATCAACGTTACGGACAATGTAAGCAATTCTCATAAATACTCCCATATTATTTGTAGCAATAAAAATCAATCGCATTTTACTAAGCTCGACAAGTGGGACAGATACTGTATAGGAATTGCATTGTCTTGCTTTGGAAAATGGTCGTGAATCACAATAAAAATATTACTATAAAGATATCCTTTACCGTCGTAGATGAAAGACATACAAAATAGTAAAACATAATTACTGTAATTAGAAATTTCCTAATACTTAGTTGTATATTTTTGGGCTGGCTGGCTGTTGTATTCATTATACATTGTATTTTTTTTTTCAAGACTGATCACTATATGTTTGATTACGTGCAATGTTTAATCAAGGGGCCTCTGTCGTTTGGCTACCACGCTAAGTAAATAAATAAATAAATCATAATGATACTGCTATATTGCTACGTTTTCTTGAATCCGATATTCTTCGTTCCCACGCGCGCAAGCCTGCGGGCTGTATCAGATTTCCTGCATCAGTGATATTATGCGTGCTAAATTGATTAAACTATAGTAAAATTTTCAATATATACAACTTTATTTGTGTGATAAACTGTTGGTATATTTATTTTATATTGATTTTGTAAAGATATGCCTGTTTATTTATTACAGCTTGCCTGATATGCTATGAATTTGTATCGTAAATTGATTAAATTAGACTTGGTACAGAATAAGCTGTCCACCCGTCTGTCCGTATGTCACAACCATTTTTCTCTGAGACTATGGATACCGTATACTGGTTGGAATTCGCGAGGTAGGTGTGTCCTAGAAACCGCTACAAAATGATCCTACGATTTTCGTACAAGTCTTATTCAAAATAATAGGTAAGTATTCAAAATAATAAAGAGCCGTTCATTTATTTCATCTAAAGTAGTCACAGACTAACATTTGCATGCCAACAAGGAACGTGATTTATTATATAAGCAACACTTACGCGTGATAAGCAGAATGGCAATAATAAATTTCAATGGGGGAAAAAAGACGTCGAACGAAAACCATTGAATAAAACTTCTCGTAATAATATAACATTTAAGTACCTAATGTTGGTAATATGTTTTAGTAACTATAACGGACGGCAAATGTTAGTATTTTAGTAGGTGTGTGGCATAAGTACAATTACTAAATACAAATCATTTATTCAGCAAATAGGTTACACCTGGGCCGTTTTACTCGTACACGTCAGTTTTACAAATTAACATATGAATCAATAACATAAATTACAAGGACAACAATAATCTAACTTATTAAAAGGAGATGTTAAATAAATGAAAAGTATTTTTTTAAACAATGACAACAACTTTATTTCAATGCGCTAAAAAGAATAAAATGAACTTTCCTTTCAAACCTTTATTATCACCTTGTAACGTCACGTTGTTGCATGCAATTACACGATTTATTATGATACTATTTATTTATTCGTCCGCGTGGAATTTGGAAATATCATTCGCGCGGGAACTATGCGTTTTTCCGGGATAAAAGATATACATATATTGACCAGTGTTATAAACTACCCCATACCAAATTTTGTTGCAATCCGTCCAGTATTTTCGGGTTAAATTCGGACATAAATACATATTTTTTTTCTAAAAATCTTTATTTTGTGTTCAGTATCGTTTCTATAGTCCCCACGACGTGATAGTTCCTTTTAATTTTCAAGTTTCAGACGCGACTTCTACAGACTTATTATTTAGTATAGATAAAAGCTTGTCGCGAGCCACATCTGTAATTTGAGTCGTGGATCTTAGGGTGTTCCGGTTCGACCAATCTCACACCCAAAATGATACGCTCCATGGCTCGTTGGCAAACTTGAGACTGTGCTTTTGTGAAAGACCAAGTTTGAGCACCGTAGGTGAGAAGCGGAAGTATGCACAAATGTCTTTGAGTTTCCGCTTAAGTGATAGAGGTAAGTCACCTTTCATTAGATGTTAAATTTAATTAAATCATAAAAATCATGCACATTTACGAAATATAACTAAGCTAGCTCCCAGCTACGTCGGACATTTTCCGTAATCTTAAAGCAAAGGGCTCATTTCCATTAGATCGCTATCTCTCCAACAACCACGGGCTATATCTACAGTATAGTAGATAACGTTTTAATTGTGTAAATTATACGCCTATTGTTTAAAAGTTGTTTTTTCCATTTCCGCATTAGCTAATCTTATTTAGTCGTACGACGACAGGGGAATTAATAAACAGTCAATGAATACATCATCATCTCATTTGTAACTATTTTCACCCGAGCAAAGCTCGGTCAACCAGGAATTAAATTCAATATATTACAAGCTTTAGAACTGGAACATATGTAGGTAGTTTGAAATATTGTTTGCAACAGCAACAGTGCTCGTACTGTGTAAGAGTAACGGTGAAATTACCAGCATTGAGGCATTCAATCCTTAAGGTCGGTGACTCGTTCGCAGTCTTATAATTCCTTGTGTCCATGACAATAACCTCTGTAAATAAGATGGTAGTGTACCATCATCAGGTGGCCTCTGGGCTCGATCGCCAAGCAGTGCCAAAAAACCTCAGCCCACATCTCATTCGTGTTAATAGCTTCCAACTGACAAAAGTGTCAAATGAAAAATGTCCGTACCTAAAGGTAAACGTGTTTAAGACGTTTATTTCTGTCAAAAGCTAAACCTTACACTGAATATAAATGGTACAGACACTTGACACTGTGCAATAGTTTTTAGGGTTCCTCTACAAAGAACCCTTATAGTTTCGCCATGTCTGTCCGTCTGCCCGCAGCTTAGCTCGGAGATGCTTTGTTCTACAAAGCTGTAATTTGGCACGAATATACAAATTAATTACGCCGACAAAGTGGTACAATAAAATTTTGAAATGTATTTTTATTTAGGGCCCTCCCCTAGTTGTAAAGTGGGTAAATGTATTTTTTGTTCTTGCGTACCCCATGGTGTGGGATGTCATTGGATACATCTTAAAAAGTGGCTTGTTAAAGCCAGTTTTTGATTAAGTGATGTGTTTGTGAAATATTAAGTTTTAAAGTGTTATTTTTTGATAGTCTCCCTACCCCTGCCAGCTAAATGGTGGTTTTTGGATGGCTGAAAAAAATCACGGTTATGGTATATATAAGGTACTTGAAAGGAAAACTATCACAGCGAAGTAGGCTGTAGGGTGTAAGTTTACAAGTCATAGTCGAGTCAACTTATGAAATGCGCACAGAGAAGTAAAAAATCAATTGTATATTACCATTGAAATTTACTAATATAACGTTGTAAGTTGTAAACTATGTAAAACGGGTTCTAAATATTATTTTTTAAGCCACATAAGTAATTTTAGTAGGTAATGATAATTAGTAAAACAATGACTTTTCTACAGCGGCAGGGGCGGCGCGAACGCCATACCGCAGCAGCCCAGCTTAAGTCCTAGAACGCTGTACTAGTATTATTGTGGGCATCATCAACTTCGGAACCCTACATTGCGCGTAGCCTGACACACTTGGCCGATTTTTTGATATTATGTGATGGCATTTCGGAACCTGTTAATGCACGTGCATTTTACGTCAACGTATATGATGATTTGCTACGAACGCGTTATATTAATGGTGTCAAAATGTGTTTGTAAAAGCGAAACCGTGTTGGCAGTACGTTGACCGACGAAAGCCGCTGCTTCTATTGAAACGTACGATCAACATGCTTTCTTGGGAAACAACAAATTTGATAACCAGCACATAAATTAATTCTTGCGTTTCGGAAGAATCTTAAATAATAGTCAGACGTATCTACGTCTGTGCTAGTTTTTGTTGCGCAACTCCGAACAAAGTGCAGAACAAATAGAGTCGCCGGCACATTGATGTGTGCTGATTTAGGGCTTTTAAAAATGAATATTTTCTTGTTGCCTAGAGTAAATTGTGCGTATGTTCAGTCGTCGAGAACACGTAGTGCCGTCATGTCAATACGTGTGTCCGGAGTTTTATTTGCTAGTGAATCATGAAGTTCAAGAAAACAGTGACTTGTTGCATCAAAGGGAATTCCTTCTTCATTAGGTATTCCACCAAAATTATGCCTCAGGTAATTACATATATTTTTATTGGAGACTTCATAGTTTTCGTCTATTTTTAACGTCTCTCTTCTTCGAATGTTATCGACACTATAAAATTCCTAGAAAGGACACAGACAGAGATTATTGTTATCTATTACCATACCTATATTCAGGTGCAATTGGTTATTTCTTAATATAGTCATTTTATATACAAACTTGAACTTAAAGGAGGAAATTGACGAATAAGAAAATATTTAATTTCTATTGTTATAGCAAACTGTGATATGAACTTTTCCTTGAAAGGCTCGAATGAAACGAAGTGATGTTATGAGACTTACTCAATGGGTTTTCAGTTTGTGATTCACGTGGGCGCGTCTATGTAAGCGATGACTGTAAGCTATGTAAACTGTATCACGGATGCCACAAACCGTAAAGTTGTAAGATTTTAAAACGAGATAAGAATAGTTGAGGTTCCTTCTGTTGAAAATTACAGACGAAATCTTAATTACTATAAATCATTTTAAATGCACAAAACGTACTGTTATCTAAATATTAAGTATTTCGCGAAGTTAAGTCCCCAATCCGCACTGGGCCCGCGTGGGGACTATATCCCAAACCCTCTCATCATGAGGGGAGGCCTGTGCCCAGCAGTGGGCCGCAAATAGGCTGTAGTAGTAAACAACAGCTGCATTTCAAGTTCTATATTTTTGTCAATGTCCTTCAAATTCACATCTGGCCTAAAACACATGCCTAGTTTCTCAACGGTAGATTCATTTGATAAAATGATTAGATCATTCTAGCATTAACAGCAATGTATTTTTATAACATCATGAATAATACAAGTTTTAAACGGTTCAAACTCTTGATTTAGCCCGTGCGATTAATGCCAGCTAATTAAATAAAAAATAAACGTGTTAAAGGACCATTTGCGTCAGTTGTTGTAACAGACTTACTTATCTTTATTTATGAATGGACATATTTCGGTTAAAACGTCACGTACTTTTGTAGGTACCAACTAACGTACGTTTAAGATATTGTGAGGTTGAGAAGAACTGGTCTATGACCTTCAAATAAAGATGGAGGAGGCGTAGGTAGATCGTTCTAAAATATTGTTTGTACAAAACAGTGAAAATCAAGCAACGTTAATTTCTAATTTAACCCTCTAATTCACATGATAAATGATGTAGATGACATTAAGTGCGCGTATCCTTATGTTATCTTTGTATTATTATAGTAAGTATTTATGTAGGTACCTATTTCTATGACTGAGTTCGTCGAGACAATGAAAAGTGATATGGTGATGTTTAGATATTTAATTTCATTACTTATTTAACTACTTATTTGTCTTACTCTATTAAACTATATTGTAAAACCGTGGCTGTGGCGGGTGGGTAAAATCGTCGTCGATGAATGTTATCCTTTCTTAAAATGTATCAAGTTCACCGAGACGATGACTAGGCCACCGTCGGGCGCCGCTGGCGTCCTGTCACTTGCTTCTATTTCCAACAGGCGCCAACGAATGAATCTGTACGAAAAGTAAAAAATAAAAATGTCCTTTGAACGGATTATTTGTGATTCAGACCGTGTCGGAGCGGATCTTTATCGCGCCCTCAGTGAAATTAGAAAGCCCGTGTGGTTTATAACACTCCTTTAGTTTGGTTAAAGTCTTATAAGTATATTCGAAATCTCATGATTTTTTAACAAAGAATCATAAGATTTCGTTTTCCAAAGCGCCGCGTCACTAAGCCGCTTAGTTACCATCGGTGGCCTGGATGTTCGTTTGCTTATAATTACTTAAAAAATACAATCATTTGATCACATTACAGCCAAAAAATTTTTAATAACTGGAATTTTAGCCAGTTTATTAAAAGTCTTCGTTCGGACTTTTGCATAGAACCAACCAATACCAACATGACCCTATAGTCATGTTGGTATTCTTAACAACAACGAGAATTATTTTATTATTTACTATTGTCACAGACGTTTTATTAAATGGAATAATTGTAACCGATATCCTTCTTGATAAACTGTCCGCAATTGTCAATATAGGTAATCAGACATTTGCTCGAGTTTAGCGATAGTCTGCCTTTGTTCAATGTCAAGACCAAGATCCTCTTCGCTTGGGAACTAAAAAAGTCAAGAAGTTCACTTCTCACTTAATGAGCAATTATCGTAGTCGAGTTCAACGATACTGTTTGGTCAGTTACCACTTCAAAATTGTTCTCAAAAGAGCTCTACTGATCTGATGTAGCTTCAAGTAAACCTCTGTGGTATAGTATTTATATAGTTATGTAATACGAACGAGACGCGTGTATTCTTTATTTGCTATCGCACTTGTCTTATCCAGCGGCGGCAAGGTGCGACCGAGACGGTGCGCGGAGGGGAGTCATGCTCGGTGATTTGATATAAGCAACCGTTGAACGCTACGAAAATTCAGTTTGAAAAGAACCGAGCGCCGAGCGTCGTTTCGTGGCGTGCTCGCAAACACCGCGACGATAAAATGTGACAGCGGCTTCGTATGAGTGCAAATAAATATTCATACTAATAATTTAACACTGTGAACTATCCAATAATAAGTATACTTAGGTGCGTGTACGGTTTAACCGCTCCAACGCAATAGTGACGTGGAGGCGGCGCGAGCAGGATTAAAAAGTTTATTGTGACGAAAAACAAGCTGAACAAAAAAATAGCGATCTGTTTAGGTACGCAGCAGACGATCATAATCTCACGTTCATACCCACTATCAAAATCTACTCTCTCAGTAGAGCACGTGATCGTCGAAATTTCTGGGTCTTCACCGATGTAAACAGAACATTGTAAATTAAAACCGTGTGTATACTCGTTAAAAGATTAAGTGTACGTCAAATTATGGTTTTTGCCGAAGTTGATAATATGGCGTCGTATACCACGTACAGTACGGGAAAACCGAAGATTTTCTACCCAAAGAAGGTAAGACTGCTTGTAGAGTTCACATTTACACATCTGATACTGACAGGTCTTAAGTTCTGTAAAAAATATGTTACAACATAATGTCAATTCCACCCACCGCAAAAGTAGGTAAGTGCTCAAGTACACATATGGTATATCGTTGTCGACGAAATGCATTGTTAATGTTAGTATTAAGATACTAGCTTCTGCCCGCGACTTCGTCCGCGTGGCATTCGATAATAGCGTTCCCGCGGGAATTATGCTTTTTTCGGGATAAAAAGTAGCCTATATGTTGACCAGTATTAAAAACTACCACCATACCAAATTTTGTTGCAATCCGACCCGGACCGACATCCGGACATACATACATACAGACAATTTTTCTAAAAATCGTTTTTTTTGTTTTCAGTATCGATCATATAGTCCCCTCGACTTCGTAATTTTAATTTTCAATATTTCTTTTAATTTTAAAGTTACAGACGCGACTTCTTCTACAGACTTAGGTATTATTTATAAATATCTACATAGACTATACTTAAAATATGCCGTCTGTATTTGATCGGCTCAAAATACAGGTTTCTCGACGCTATACAGTTGTTAATGTCTAAAGACGTAAAAAAAGAAAAAAGACACTGATTAACTGCTGGACGTGCTAACTCCGGAAATAATTGATAACTACTAGACAGAAATAAACGATGTTTTTCTGCATTGGTATTTATTAATAGTTTAGTAGATGTTTTTTTCGCAAGAGTTCAGCCCATTCATCTGCGATAATGAAGTATACAACTTTTGTGAATGAGATGACTCTAAACAAAAAGAAAACACGAAGCAAAGTTAAAGGTCATAAAATAAAACAATTACTTATCTCCTCAGTAATACGTACTTAGATATAGTAGTAGATTAATTTCTAATTAGCAAGAAAACAAGTTGAGCTACTGATGTTGCTTTTGACTCTTTGGATGGGGATGTAGAAAAGTAGGTAAGTATAGATACCTATATGTTAATGCATAGGTAATTCGTGTACAAAAAGATGCCGAGCTGTACAATCACCTGACGGATTCATGTGGTGACTTAAACTTCATAATCTCCAGAAGTATCTTATCTGGTAAACATGGTGAGGGTCCAGAGGCGTATTTACCCTAGGGCCAAGGGGGCCATGGCCCGGGGCGGCAGGCTCTGAGGGGCGGCGTCAGCCGCCTCTCAAAGCCGGCCTCGGTCGAACTTTGTACACTTTTTTTTTAATTTTTTAGTATAATTTTTAAAAATAAAACAAAACTACGAGTATTGTTTACATTCAAAATATTACTGAACTTTTTAATATTAAAATTTATTAAGCTAATTTGCCTAAAAACGCAACATTCGCGGTCACTGCGTCTAAAGCTCGGTCCACACTACACTTATATCAGCGTATCGTATCTCCGTCGCGTAGCACCGACGCGTATCATGATCGTTAGTGTGGACACAAAAAGATCGCGATCATGCTACGCGCCGTATCTGATCGCTTAAGCTTTGGTTTCCTAGGACAGCGGTGCCGTCACATACCGTCTTTTTACGTCGTCAAGATTGCGGACATAAAAAGATGGCCGCCTTTACGGCCGTGACATGTGTAAAGTTCCACGGCCGTCTTTACGGTGCTGTCATCTTCGCGTTTCCCGCCCTCAATACAAAATTGATACTGTCAAAACATTCAAGTGATTTATTTGCGTCGCTCATTGGAATATGCAATGGACGACCTCGATTTAGCTCTTATAATTTTCATGGAGGATGAATCATCAGAAGATCACAAGAGGAAGACAGACGAATGGAGGAAGGAGGTATCTTCAAATCTCGTGGCTCGGTGCATTCGAGATTTTGGTACGTCGCCGTTTACGGAGCAACGAAGACAAATTTAGGGAATACTTTCGGCTTACGCCAGAACTGTTCGATTATGTACTGAATCATATAAAAGATGAATTGATATACAAACCTTACAATAGACACAGAAATCCGATAAGCCCAGAGCAAAAACTGTGTATATTTGTTAGGTAAGTCAATAAAAAAATCGTTTTTGCAAATCTTTACGTACGAAATCTATTAAAACTTCGTCGTCTTCGCTGGTCCAGTAGGAGTTGGAACTCATTTTGTTCGTCCTCCGGCCGATCAAAACGATACAATATTCTATGAAAATCAGCTGTTGTATGTTTATCAGTAGTGTTGTCAGGTCAATTGTCTTGAAAATTACAATGGCAGCCTTGAAAAGTTCCAATTTTCGACAGAAAAGTTCCGTAAAACGGAACCAAACGGCAACACTGATGAAAATGGCTTCACCGCTATCGAGAAAAAACGTCGGCGAACTATTCAACACCGCCAATACGGCCGTCACGCAAATGATTTTGACGCTACGGTGTCGAGTACCGCTCTCTAGGAAACCGCGCCATTGTATTTACATAGACAACGTTCTAGTGACGTCACTCACCGCTGTATTATGGCCGCTATATTATGGCACCGCTGTCCTAGGAAACCAAAGCTCGATCCATGTTGATACGCGTTTATTAAAGTCCCCACACATCGCGATCTGGTGACCGTCAAGATAGCGTACACCGTAACGTTATCGGATCTGATTATGCCAATAAATAGTACCCAAATAGTACCGAATATCTAGGTTAAAAAATAGTACCCTTGAATCTCCCGAAATATAAGGCTTGTTCACGGTGTACGCTACCGAGCATCAAGCTGGCGTACACTGCGTGGATGTCTGAAACGGCTTTGGTTCTCAGGAATGATTTCCTGCCCGTCATTCATGATTTCAAACATACACACAAATAAACACTTGTTGCTGTAACAACTTTGGACGCCAATGTTCACACCACACCACACTGATCGGATCGGTGCTCAGATCGGGTACACGTACACTTGTCAAGAACGTGTCCGTATACCCTTTGATGATCAGGGAAAAACCGATTCGAGGTGGATCGCGGCGTTTTCACACCTCCGCCGCGGAAGCAGTGGCGCTGAAGCGCTACACTAATGCCGCGCGCGGCGGACTGCTTCCATAAACGCCGCGGATCGAGTAGCGGAAGCGGTGCGTGCTTGTAGCGGCCAGTTGTTGCAATCGAAGCAAAATGTCGTCTCTTTCGGAGTCCGAGGAGGGCAAAAAATATTGTGCTCTTTAGCATTTAAAAAAAAACCTCAAATCTGGGTGCACGACATAGTCAATTTGCTTATTTAAAACGTAGTTTTAAAATAACCTAAAATAAATAATCTCAGGGTGTGATTTTTAAAATGGAAATATACTACATACGTAAAATTTTATTTATTTTATTGGCTACCCGTTTTGATCTTAAATAAGCAAACTGACCTTAGCATTATTTTTGTATTTTTTAGTTTTTTTTTAATATTTTACGTAGACGGGTTTTTGTTTCTTATTTTTTTTGTATTATTGTGGTCTGGATGACTAACTAAATATATAATCGGCCTATTCCTGACCTCTTTAATAAGTTTTTTGTAAATTCAATGCCCTTTTTTACTAAAATTAACTATTCCGCTAAGAAAAAGCTGTCGACAGCCACAGATCGTCCGCCGCGATACTGCGGTACAGTGGCAGACTGGCGGATCCTACGCGGAGATGTGCACGGCGTCTAGAAAGAGCGGCGGCACCGCGGCGGTATTCCGTGCGAGAGAGATAGAACTATAGTCGACTCAACGCGTTAGTGTAGGCCATGAACAGTCATTTCCGCGAATGATTTGTTCGTCGTACGTCGTATCGCGGATGTTCAGCGTTACCGCTATTTCCAATTCGCGGCGGAGGTGTGAAAACAGCCTCAAATCGTAACTGCGTATCATGAAAACAAGTCCATACTTACCGATCTTGATACGCGTATCCGATCGCAAGTGTGTGGGGACTTTAATAAACGCGTATCAACATGCGATCCAGCAAGCTATCAGATATGGCGCGTAGCATGATCGCGATCTTTTTGCGTCCACACTCACTAACGATCATGATACGCGTCGGTGCTACGCGACGGAGATACGATACGCTGATACAAGTGTAGTGTGGACCGAGCTTTAGACGCAGTGACCGCGAATTTTGCGTTTTTAGGCAAATTAGCGACAATGGCTGAAACAGAAAGCCATAAACTTGCAAAGCATTTACCCAATAGATCATGCAGATGATCTGCAAGATGAATGTTCTTTTAAAAAAAAATCTTTTATGGAAGTATATTTTCTAAATAAATTATTTGTACCTATTGTTTTTCGCTTTTATTTTTGAAAAAAATAAATAAGTTTGCCGCCTTGTAAGGGGCGGCAAAACCCAGTGGCCCAGGGCGCAATTTTTTTAAATACGCCTCTGTGAGGGTCGTGTTCGTGTACGAGAAACGGACATTCCTCTCGCTGACCAAACTCAAGGAGACGTCGAAACGATTAATCGTTAGGTGGCTCATTCTAATATCATCCTTAAAAACATCTGTCACATCCGACTGATTGCTTAATATCGCTGACCTTAGTCAAATCTGAATGCTTGATTGGTACATCGGTCATTAAAATGACAAGTAGCTTTATCATTACGCAGTTGTTGTTGTTTAGAAGCCAACCACCGTAAGACCATAACCCAGTTTTAAATGTTCCATCGCTCAGGTTAAAGGGTGCAGTTCTGTCCACATCTGATATTTCAGGCACAACCGATTCTAAACTGTATTGCTTGTGTACAAGAACTTTAGCCGTTTCTCAATGATTTCCTTTGATAAAGCCGCGTAGTGATAACAAGCGACTGAGTAGCGAGCAGTCATGGCGGTGGATATTTTATGTTACATATTAGTTTCTGCACTCACGCCATTTAAGGCACATATTGCCATTCATTGCCTCTTTTATAGGTCATGGTTGCTAAGAACAACTAGATAGGAATCAAAGGCCGTAAACTTAAAAACGTGGCCAGTTCTCGTTGGCATTACAGATTTACAGAAAAGTATTAATATCTAGCAGATGTATCTACCAACCTACCAGAAGCTTGATTCAAATGTTACTGCGTTGGCTACTTGGTCCATAAAATTAACACATAATACAATAGAATTAAGCAGTCCTAATAAGTAATAAATTATATACTTTATTCGGTTGATATCGTTTCCTAAATCTTTGCGAAGTTACTTGTGCAGCGTCACTTAACGGCAATTATCACTTGGCAATAATAGCATCTTGGCTGGGATCAATAACATCTGATAGTAATTATACCCCACTAACACGTGAGTCATGGTTGAAATATGTGCGTACTCCAAATTGGTTTACCTTCCCAGCCCGGTGTTCCACGGAGTGAGGGGTCGGTGCATTCCTGCGTCGAGTGTGGACAATGACGGGAATGCCGCGGCCTGGAATGCGGCAGGATCGCCCGCGGCACTCTTCCTGTGTCCAGTTATTGACACAAAAACTGCATGTGTCACCAACCTCTGCGGTTGTGCGATATTTGCCTCTGCCATTCATTCTAGAGCTCTTTTGTTCTTTATCTCATCAACTTGTCTTGCGTCTCGCGGAAGGAATTTCGAGAATTTATTACCTACTCGTTTCTAGTCTCATCAAACAGTAGCAACTCTATAAATAGGTGTGTGTGTACTTTGTCACAATTCCGATAAAACGATAAGTCAGAAGAATAATGCTGAAAATCGATCGATATGTAGCGAATAATAAAGCGTCAGCGCATTTCTCGTTATTGCGTTTTATGAGCAATGAAGCGTGTATCAAATTACTTTGAAGACAGGAAGACGGCCCGATTTGATCATATTTACTGTGATTGTGTTCATCAAGTGGACTTTCCTCGGAGGAAGCCCGGTGGGCGCCAAAAATAGTTTCCGTTGGAGCAACCAAGCTCTCTAAGTAGGAAGTCAACTACTGGCCCCTTCCGCCCGCCTACAGCCGTCTCGACTCTTATCGAGTTTACAATGCACTTATGAGCTGCATTTTGCCCACACGTTGTCTCATAATCGTAATGTGAATTAAATTACTGGCGAGCTGAAAACATTGCGACGAGCGAGGCAATTGGACTCCATTTAGAACGATAATCGGCGATTAGCTACTTGATGCGTTTTTGATAGTTAGAATTATGAATGAATTCCTGTTATCAAGATATCTGAGTTTCTTAAAAACATTTAAGTTGGACATTTGGACAAGTTAGACTCTTTAGTAACTAAGCTAAATTTCGATCGTTAATCTTTTTTTACTGACATTCCTAAAACGAGTCAAAATCGATCATCTTAAGCAGTCAGACGAGCTTTTGTGTATTTCTCAGAACATGAGATGCCTAAACAAACGGTTTTAATGTAATGATGCCAAATAAGGCGTGCGCCTACGCACTTTTACTGGCCGCGTTCATATGCGTCCAATCTTTTAACCGATTTTGCGAAGTCAATTCGTCAT
Source organism: Aethes cnicana (assembly GCA_963971205.1). Lineage (NCBI taxonomy): Eukaryota > Metazoa > Arthropoda > Insecta > Lepidoptera > Tortricidae > Aethes > Aethes cnicana. The sequence continues at coordinate 9,218,510 of OZ020278.1, read as the reverse complement.
GCATCTGATACAAAGACGCCGATAATTTTCTTCATTTTTTCTTTGAAGTTAATGGTAATTAACATGAACGTTAAAAAATATCGCAGACTAATTATTATATTATCTATTATTATATTGCAGGTATTTGTATTTCAGTTAACGCATTTTAGCCATCACTTGTCAGTCTATAATAAACAGGTGGCGTTAATGCTAATTAAGAGTTGTACAATACTTTCGACGTTGCTTGGTAACAAAACAACAAGGACAACCTACACAACAATAAAAGCAACAATATCTTCCAGAATATAATCGAAAATTATGATCTGCATCTTAAATGTCCTAGTAAGATTTAAGGTATCAAAAATTAGAAAGACTGTCAATAATCGTACTATTATCCCTTAAATTAGCTTCAGTTAAGATCATCAAAAGCAAATTATGCAGATAACATCAAAACATAAACTATAAATTATAAACATTCAATTATGCAATGATAAAAACTACAGGTAATTAAAGTGTACTGCTCAAAGCTCAAAACAATAATTAGTTAAATCACCACGGCTGATCAAAAACAAAACGTCGCATCGTCAACGAAATTAAGCACGTTTTATTCTACTTCGCAGCTTAGGACATTTCAATCAATGCAGTCCAGCTATTTAGCAAGCTTTGGGCAATTTGAAAAATCGATTAAGTAAATGCTATCATGGCTAACTTCATCTAACGGCAGGGTTCTTATATCTTGTAATACGATATTTTCAATAATGATTATGTTATTCGATTGTCGATTTGTCTGATGATGATTTTTACGGATTGTAAACGGAGTGTGAGTCATTGATTCGCTTCGCATGGTGACTCACGGATACCATAGAGATTCCCATGTAAGAATGGTTAGCTGACGAACCTGTCGCAGTATTTACAGTCTGGTTTACCATAAACAGAGAAGTTCTCAACTTGAAAAAAAGTCCAAGTGTGCAACCACCCACTTGCAGGCGTCACTCCCATAGACGATTTCCTTAATTTATCGTAGTAGTTCTCTAATTCGATTGTATCCTCATTTCTTTTGGCAAGTTGACAATGCCCTCGATATTACGATATTGTTGTCTATTCTATAAGATATATTTTTTTATTATAATTAGACATGAGGTATTTATACTTTAAATCTGTTTTACAAATAATTAAATATTGTATTTTACTTTCACAGGTACGTTCCGAAGAGTCGTTGCTTGGGCCAGAAAAGTCTTCAAAAACTGCACGATGGGTATGTTGAATTTGCACTAATTAGGTGGCGGGTATGGGTACTATGACTTAGTTGCATTGCAGGATACAGTATTTATAAGCATGTTTATAAAATTGCAGCCTGGTGTTATGCATAGCTTTAAGAGTCCCCAGTACGCACGGCGTTTCTCAACTTTTCATAGAAACGTAGTTTCGCTATTATTCCCAAATTACTAAACAGATTGACTCGAAACTTGGTCACATAATAAATCATTATTGTGAGTGTCCGAAATTAGTAAATGTAGTGGTAAAATAAAATACAGTTAAATTACAGCAAAAAAACTAAATTTTGAAGTTTGCATGGAGGAAACTAAAATGGTCCTGGTTTCTTTGTTATTCAATTTATTACAACCAAAGTGTATTTTGGACACTAATATCTCTGCTCCACTATTACCTGTAAAATTTGGTGCCAATCTGATAAGTAGTTTGCGAATTAAAACGTAATTACGTTTCTATGGAGAAAGGAGTGTACTGGGGACTCTTAAAAACCAATGATTGGAATAATAATTAAAGCTCAAATATAGATGGATAGCTTTCTGGATGAAAATATTTTGCATGTGCATGTAAACGATAGTAAGTAATATGTACGTAATCTATTTTTATTAATCAATTACAACTTACAAGTATATCATGTAGTACATGTAGAGACTAGCAATCGCATGATAAACAAATTGATGGAGAGTAATCATAGTCTTTAAGTATTTATAAATGTTTAATATTTTAATAGGTACTTACCAACGCATATTTCTCCGTGTATTTAGCGTCGCATCGCAAGTCACGACACCTCAGCACTTGAACTAGACTTATCTTGAGAACTAGACTGTCATGAAAATCATAAATCCCTGTAGGTGGCACGGTCACCTGTTCGGAGCTTTGTTTGCAAAATTAGGTCACAGCAGACTCATCCATATCAAGTTTATATGGTAACACGTAATGTGTCTCGCAAAGCCGTAGGTATACATTGTTGTGTGTGTTCGTCACTAGGTAAACACACGGCACCCCGCCATACGACACAAAAGAACCTCATGTTCTGTTACATATTTACGAACACATGAAACAATTTTTTCTTCAGTACAAAACACTAAACTGTCCTACGATTGCTACTTTTTATTCTAAACATTATATCAAATTTCAGCTTATAACCCGCAACGAATATAAGTTAAAAAAATAGTTTTATTATTATTCTATAAATGCAATTTAAATATATAATTAAATTTACATGTCATTACTGCAAACAAGGCTTAAGTACGCTTACAATGTTTATTATTAAACCTATTGAATACACAAACAACAGGCTTTTCGCCTGAGAGATGTCTTCAAAGACACTGTAAAATCGACATTGATGAATAAGTATACCGTTCCTCAGAAGCATTTTGAAACGGTATGATATTCAAATAGTTATTCGGATTTTCCGCCAATACTGATGTTACCTACAATCACTTCCAAGAATCGAGTCGGATTCTCGTACCCGTATGTAAAGTGTTCAAGGTTCCGAGATTGCACTAAACTCCCGCTTATTTCGCAATAGCCACGTATTTACTCTCAAATACTCTGTAATCAATGATTACTAATCATTACCTAGCAGTTTTACATGTTATCATATCAAGTGTGGAATAATAATTCTGCATTATGAATTGAGCATTTTATCGAACTTCGAATTGTCAATAGGTCCCAAGAAATCTATACCCCGCACAAGTCGACCTCTACTTTTTCTATTGTACCAGGTAGGTATAAGAAATGTTTTAAATACATAATGTTGTATAAAACTACTAACGAGCGATTTTGTGGTTCTATTGTTAATGAATCAGGCAAGATATTAACTAAGAGCTATCTTAAGCCACATCCGTTGTTTCCACATTATGCAGATGTAAATAGACTGTAATTCGGCTCTTCCTTCCGAGCTTAGTCAGCGACTAGACGAGTAAACAGTCGAGACAATTAAAGCCCGTCTACACAGTAGGTACACAGTTTAAGATTCCGATTTTTTTAAAACTATCTTCTTAGTAAAAATATTACAACCTGCTATATTTATAAAGCTACAATAAAAGCTTCTGCATCCTTTCGATTTGCGATGCTCTTGCTCATTTTAAAACTTTGTTCATTCTAGGTAATTGGGCGCTATTGCATGTCTCAGTCATCATCATGAAATTCAAAATTAAACGTAGGCAGGGAGAAGAGGGAAAAATCAACAGAATAGGTAGTTATTTCACTTAACCAACTCTGCCATTTACGAAGTCGGAACATTAGGTGCCAGTCGTCGTATTTTAAATTCAAGGCTCATGTAGTCATGTTATGTCAACTTTTTGTCAGTGTTTTAGACCATTGTCTACGCGTTTATGTACTGGAAAAATCTCGAAGGATGTCTAACAAAGCCTAGAGAACGTTCCTTTTTAAAAAAAGTAATCGGGAAAGATGTTAATGAGGCTAACATAACCATAACATAACCCCCGTTTTCAGAGCTGTTGACAGAGATGCTGCGTTAATTAAAGCGGAAATAAACATCGTTTACTGTGTTTGCTTTTATGTATATTTGAGCGCAGAGTGAGTAACCCACTTACCAATGCCTTAAAGCCTAGCCTAATGAAGTAAGCCTAATGAACTTTGCCACTGGCTGGATAAATTCATAAACACTTGATACTTATTTCGTTCCAGCTTAATAATAACAAGATGTATTGCAACACACCTTGTTACCGAACATATCTCTGATTTTTTGTGAAATATGACATTATCGAAAAACGATGTTGCAACTCACTGCCGTGCCACAGATAACTCTTTATCTGGATCGGAATGCACACAGGAATGTTAATTTATGCCTTTTCGTAGTAAATAAACAAACAATTTCATTCAAGTGTTTGGATAAGATAATGGGAGAAAATAATTAACTCGCGCAGTCGTTATAATTATCTCTTGCAATCTATAATCGAATGAATTGATAGTTACCACTTACGATTAGTCAGCAGATATCAAGTAAGTAAGCATAATAAACAAACCGGATCTAAATAAAATGCCAGATATGAAATCAAAGGCCTCGAACTTGGAAATTCCGATTGAAGGTACAAGTAAACATCAAGATGACGTTAACGTCCGCCACTAGGCTTTATGTAAAGATAAGTTACCAAGAACTGATTGCCTACGTTACAATTTGCTCGTTTGACAAAAAAAAAGTTGAAAATGAATGTTAATCGTGAAAGTGCTGCGAAGGTAAAACAGGATGTTGTACGTGAGTCATGGTTGGTTGTAACCACCGCACGCGCAGGTACCATCAATGTTTGCGTGTGTGCTGTAACCAACACAGCATGCATGTGTTGTGATAAGAGGCCACGTGAATGAACGGTGACTCAGCGACTAGTCGCAGAACTATCAACAATCGACCAATCAAATGTCAGAACCCAATAAAAACAGAATGTGACAGAAAAAGTTCATGCGGCTTCTAAGAACGATTACAGATAATACCTATACGTTTTTCATTGGTAGAAGCTACATAGAAACCGATCGATTTTACCGAACGAGCTAGCTCTGTTTGCGATTTGATTGATTGACTATTACACAAATCATTTGAAAATGAAACTAATTTTTGAAGACACCAATTTTCAAGTAATTTAAGTGAATCTAGTTTCATAAAATGAGCAGTTATTTTTAATTATAAAATCAAATGCCAAAATATCGATTAAAATCGGCCCATTTGATTTGCATTGCTATATAAGGAAAAATCTTGTATTAACCGTTACTAAAGCGCTTATAACGTTGATGATCTAATGCATTTCTAACAGGTGCAATATCTTAAAATGACGCTCTGATTCATTCACAATCGCTTTATTTACTTAAAATAAGAACACTTACGTGTGACTGACGTCCTACACGGGGCGGTTCCACGTAAATAAATGCCAATGACATTCAAAGAGTAGGTTTCATACACACAAAGAGCAGAGAAGAGCATAATGAATGCTGTAATGTCTTCTTCCACCTTGAAGATACAATCGTCTCAAAGATCTTTTAAGAATTGTATGTACCTAATACATCTAAATGAGATGTTATGCGGCGCCTGCACTTGGGCGTAATGTAAAGTTTAATGTATTTAATGATTCCTTTCCTATATTAAGGTAAGCTTTATAAGTTTAACTATGTAACTCTTTCCAATTTAAAAACAATCAATCATAACAAGGAAGGAAGTAGGCAACGACTTTATCAATTCAATTGAATCATCCATGTAATACACGAAATTAGCCGTGCTTTGATATCATTATTATCAAAGATGACACAACTTAAGAGCCACTAGGTTACCTACTCGTAAACTTTACGTTATGAATGAAACCACTCACAGCGTTTAGTCACATCTCGAAGAAACCGTTGAGCAGTTCGAAGAATTGCATAAAGGCTGCAGTGACTCAGCCGATCAACCTCTCCTCGGTCGATTTTAGATTACAGGTGACTAAATAATAGAGGACTGAAAATATCGCTATTTAAACCTGTTATTGTTTTGAGTAGAATGTATTTAGGTATATAATACTTATATGCCTTTTCGTAGATATAATTAACTGAAGGGAAACACTTCTTAGTTCTCTTTTGACTGGACTGTTGAAAAATACGCAGATAATTAATATGCAGATATTACCCTATGATTCCTAATTGGCCTAGCCAGTATAAAATGTTATACTAAATTTTGGAACGAAGTGAAGAAAAATAACAAGTTGTTCTACAAATAAAAATGGCGTGCTAAAGTAGTTTGTTGCAGCATATAATGCTTAATTTGCAACATAAGGGAAATAAGGAGAATAATAAGGGAGAACCTGATTTGTATAAAGAGTCTTTTGCCTTTTAGAACAAGAACAAGAGGATAAAAAAATACTCATGACAAGACAGGACAACACATGAAACAACGAATTAAAATCAATGAACATAACATAAAAACAAATGAAATGTTGTGGTCAGTCACGAAAGTTTTGGGCTGAAGATTGCAAAACCTTCACAATGTTGATATAATCTGGGAATCGTACATTTCTTCAGTATATCTAATAGGTACTACGTGACAAACATAGTGCCACAAAAAAACTTTATTATTACCGCATGGCATCCTTTTGCAGTTCTAGTCATTTGCGTTGCGTATTTGGCAAACGCAACGCAGGTTATACCAGACCGCATCACAGCCTACGGATGAATAAGACACGCTTACTCATTTAGTTTGTAAACATTTAATTCGTAACGGACCTCGAGACTAATCCTCCATTCGCTATACTGATTTGAGTCCAGCTTCTGACTCACTCCAGCTTCTAAGCTGACTCGTTTACCGCAAACCATTTCAATTTGTTCGACTTCAATGAAAATACTGCATTCTAATTAACCGTTAGATTATTAGTCATAGCTTTCCAACGACCTAAACTCTTAATAAACTAGCAGCGGAATGGGATGTCAAACAAGTGACACACGAAACTTTCGTATCGTATACATAATTTCGCTCTTTATGCTCATGCCCAACAAAACGCATCACGCAGAAGAAGAAACATTTATTCACTCCAAACACACGACAAAAACATAGAAACACAGAAAGTAAACAAAAACGAAAACTATTCACGACATAGTCCTAACTCAGCATGTGCTATCATTAAAGCTATTGAAGCCAGCGCTGGTCTTCCTCTAGGACCACTTGGTGAGATCACGTAAAACGACATAAGTTACAGACAAACATATTTATCAATAATTTTTATTTTGCATCAGTTACAACACTTAGAACTTAGAAGGAAAAAAACCACGAGGGTACATAACACATAAGGTCGACTGGACAAAAGATAAGGTTTTCAAACTTTTCAAGCCCGCTATGGTGTGATGGATTTTAGTTTGATCATCAATATATTTAAAACTCTTCAGTTACTGACTAACTGATGACAACGCATAGACAAAACTACTGGTCGTAGAGCTGAAATTTCATGTAGGTTCCAAGGAGAGCACTAAGAGAATTTTTCCCGAAATTACCACGGGAACCGCAGATGATGGGATTTTACATGTTGTTTACGCGCATACGTAGTCGGTGAGCAAAAGCCAGAATGAAAAATAAGATTAAACTAAAAATTACCATGCTAACAACGCAAGTGCATGATCACGTGTAGCCACTTATCCGTGTATTTATCTAGTCTGGCTGGCGTAGGCGTAAGCTTCACCCAGGTATCAACAATGTGGCATTTATCATCGGAATTTATCTTGCAATGAAGACACTACGAATATGGTTTTAGATATTCTAGCTTGTTATTGTTACTAATCCTATAAAGTTTTGCAACAGTTGAACGTTTTATACTCGTACGGCTGACCTGTTAGTGTGCTGCTGTACTGTACCGTTCGTTTTGAATTAACTGGCCTGACAAAGAACTTCTTTATGCATCGCTGGGAAGTGTAATGAGGACACCCAGCTCTCCTCTCGATCGGCTCATGATTCTTCGATCGCGTCTTAAAATAAAACGTTACACTAATGACATCTCGATTTCATCGAATTAACTGCTGCCTCGTCTAAAGATCTCGATAGTAAATATCCGTTAATTATCAATAGCGATGATTCGTTTAGTATCTGGCTGACGTTGAAAGGTCGTTGACTTTGCGGCGACAGAGTCTCCTCCTTTGAAAGGGTTTTGCACAAAGAACGCGGATAGTATTTCAGCAGAAACGTGTTAGGTTACGTCCCATTAATCCCGTGTTGTCGTGCGTGTGGACATAAAATTCTACTCGTCCCCTTTAATGTTTCCCGCTTCTTCAACCTTTGTGTAACGAATAATTGTGTAACAAAGATTTTCAAATATCTTATTTTTTATGTCAATACATACGTGCATAGCAAAGATAGTTTGCTATCAGAACATCAAAAATGCTGTTCTTGATGCCCTTTTGACGTCGGAATTGCCTTGACTGATAAGGTCGAGGATCATCACAGTTCGTCACTCCCATGCAATTTGGTTTGCACACACTACAAAGCGCCATTAGAATGCATTTCTGAGACGTTTTAACACAGTTAGACAGTTAGAAAACCTGTGGAAACTTGGAGTATTCTGGGTTGAGGGCCAAGCGGATACGGAGAACCGTGGGCGGAACCCCGCTACCCGCGGCGCGTTCGCCATTCTAATCAGCTCGCTCATTGTGGTCCGAAGTTTGCGGGGACTAGAAGGCACTTAGCCGGCAGTCACGCCGCGCACCGCGAGCGGACGGTACGTGCCGCGTCCGTGCAGCATCCGAACGACACGCGACCGGCTCGGATGACACGATAACTGACCAACAGTGCAACTTGATAAACCAAGTTCCCAATAAATATGCGGATATTCATGTTTGATGGACGAACACAGTGATAAAGTTTAGTGTTGGAACGCAAGGTAAACCATTGTGGTCTATAATACCGAAGTGGAACCATTGTGCGGCGATCAGCCAGCGCTGTTAACCGAGTTAATTAGGGCCGAACTTCGCATAATGTGTATTTAGAAGACACTAAATAGTCATATTTTATAACAATTTTGTATAATAGTTTGCGGAAAACGGAAAACAAAACGAGCTTTCCTACTTGTGTCACCACATTTTGAACATTTCCGAATGTAGGTATGCATTAGGATTTTTTCTAGCATTATTTAGCAAACTTTATCAATGTTTTATTCCAATCCAGTTAAGGACAAGAATTAAATAATATGATGGTGATACCACGGAGTGAGTGTTACCAGTGTAGTGCAATGTTCAACCGGTTGCCAGTTGCCGTACTGCGGCGTGTCATGTCATGTCATTAGTTAATCTTTCGCTTATGCAAATTATTATTAAAAGCCAAGTCAAGCCTCGTAAGCTCAGAGGCTCGTCTGTTTACAAATCATTTTTGATCTCCATTTCATCCATTCCATTTTTAGATTAATAAAGTTTTATTAGTCATTAGCAGATAACAGTGCCGTGCCTATTTTAAGTTTAATGCCCATCGTAAAATATATTGCCTTAGGATTATGCAATAAATTATAATTCATCTTTGGCTCGTTTCGATGCGTATGCAATTGTGCATGCACAACTGACCTTCGGTAACAATGTCCCTTGATCGCGCATGCAACGGTCACTGCAGCGCATCTGGCTCACAGCAAGAACATCGCAGTGCATTAATGTTCGCTGGTATCTGTTGTGATTTGTACTGGAATCAAACTCTAACCGTCTAACAAACACAGCATAAAATCGACATGGTTGCAATAAACATTGCAATAGTAAAGTGTATACGAGTCGTGAAAGCTTTCAACGATGTGTTTCCCAGGAGTTGTCAGCTAGCCGACGTGAGAAGAATTGTTATTCGTCAATTCATAGCGGCATATGCATATTTTCCTTGTTCCCTTGCACAGGCATCGGGCAGGATGCTTAGGTACTCCGAGAGAACTGTTGTTTTTGTCGGCGTCTTTTGTTTTCCTGTGCAACCAAAATGGTGTTTCAGACGTAGGTAGATTTTATATTACCTCTCCCATATTTTACGGTTTTATTGAAGAGAGCGGTGTTTTTTTGATTGCTACGAAGTTAAATAATAATACTATCAACAATATGATGTATAAGTAAAGATTGAAAGCTCTATCCGCCTGCATCTGACCCTAGTTCTTCACGTCTTTCGGCGACATCCATTCACGTCCTGCCTCAACAACTTCTGATGAGTCATGGTCAGACCTATTTTTAAATAATAATAATAAGTAAATTAAATCTTTTTTCTCCGCGATATGATGTTAAAAGTCAAATGCAGCCTAGTGACATACCGGCTCTCGTGCAGAGGGTCGGGGGTTCGAATCCGGCTCGCACCTTTTCGGTGAAGGAAAACATCGCGAAGTATCCTGCACGTATCTGCGAAGTAATTCAAGGATTTGTGTGAAACCGCACCGCTCTTGCTCCGCGTGGGCACAATTAGGTAGTCCAAACCCTCCCCTGTAGTGGTGAATATGAAATAAAGCAATATTTCTCCTCCTCACTGGCAAGCTACCATTCACTACAAATTTAAAGACATTGATATCAATCAATGCTAAGCGCCGTTCAAGCAAAATTTCGATTAAGCTAATAATCACGAAACTAAATTCGTACACTATACCTACTATCTTTATCAACATGAATGAAACCTTTTATCTCGGTGTGCCTTAGCTAAACTACGTCCTGTGACGTATGAGTTACACCAGCACTTAATTCTCTGACGTAATACAACATAATCGCAATGGCTACTTCATTCGAATTGTGACGACATTTCTGCGAATCATGATTCAGATGCCACAATCGACCTGTTATGTCACTGGAGTTTTTTCTTACGAGTTCAGGTTACTCACCGCTTTGGAATGGGAGCTATCAATGAACTGCCGACGCCAAGGATTATATGAATGATACTTACGTCTATTAAAGAGTTTTAGTTAAGTTCACCTTAATTTATTTGGTTAGTTTTTATCGCATTTTCGTTCAAATGGCGCAAAATAAACCGGGATATGAACTCTGCTTTGGTTTTTGCACAATTACCTATTAAAGATATTTGGACATGTAAATCCGGCCTATTAAACTGTTGCCAAAACATCTATAGGGTCAGCCTTAACTTAATGCCTTTGCGGTTAGAGTTTCTTATAATTCATCGCGGGTCTCTAAATGCCAGTGTTGTGACGCTGCGATGCCGGCCGGCGTGGCCATGACATCAGCATCAACCGCGTCATTCAACGTCATCTAAACCACTCATCCCACGCGACTCCTCAAACAAAGCACTGACAAAGCTTTGTCGCGTTCCAATCACTTTCGAAATCTCTTTCAATGCATGTAAATGATCGTGGGCGGCTAAATTAACTGTAAGTCCAGTCAAGTGTGCCTAATAGATTGACTATAGAGAATCGTGAAGATTTCGTAATCGAGCTCAGTAACATGAGTCATGAGCCATCCCGCTGTTACGAGGCCTTTGATTTCGTGTCATAGTCATGAGAAGTCTCACGGTGCGAATCGAAAGGAACAGCAACTAAATTTGGAGAGACCTTTTCAATGGAAATCATTTGCGATTTGTGTGCTTTCTCGCGGATGCAAAAAAGAAGGTGTATTGTGACCTTCCACTAAAGTAACTTTTTAATTAAGATCAAGTTACTTTAGCTAATATAATCGAATAACAAATTCTAATCGATTCTGTTCTGAGTCCACTTTGAAAATAAACGAACCTTTAAGCTGCGACAACTTGAGCTAACAAGTCATATTTTACTAGTAATTACATACTTGTATACTATGGGAAGTGACAATATACCAGTAACAGCCTCATTGACATGCTCCACGCGATCGGTCGACAGTGACGCGTGCGCAGAGTTCCCGATCGCGTCATGTCGTCGACTCCCAGTGACTCAGCCATATCGATGGTTCCTTTGACCCTAGTCAAAGAGTCAATAAGTGCAACCTGTCCTTGCGCTGAATTCGATATTAATTGATGCTGTTCTCCGAACGGCAATCAAGTTGAGCGATAACAATAAAGCTTTATTTCCATCAATCTTGTTGGTGTTGCCTTGTCTTCAAGGAAATCTGAGCATATTCATAGTAGATATATAGTTATTGACGGTGTACTAAAGTAGAAATAGATTGATGCGCTGTAAATTGAATTTCTGCTTATTCAAATGCAGTCTCCTGTATTTTATATAGCAATGAAAAAAATGTTAACAGTCAATGTATGAGTATTGGATCGATTTAATAAAAAATGCAGTACGTTATGATCGATTGATCATGGTTTAAATTACTATTCTTATCGACAAAATTAAATACCTCCTTATACAGGGAAATAATATAATTGTTTTTTATATATAAATTTATAAGATGTGTGTGAAGTCCTCAATGCCCTCAGTGCCCGCAGGGCCTCAACCTACAGACTACGAACTTAGTATAAATTGCGTGAAATGATTTTAGCCATTTTCAGGCACAACCCTTCAGGTAAAAAGTAAGGTTTTTTTTACTGTTTTCGGTTTTTCTTCCCTCTTTCAGAATTTCATTGGATTTTTTTCAATATATTGGTGTTAAATCTGTGTCTCGAATCTTTATTGCTTTGGGTTGCTGACTAAAATTTGTAATTATGCTAGAATTGACATTAATTAGCTAGCCGTAAAAGGTTATGTATGTATAGAGGGAGACATAGGGAATCAAAGTAGTGGGTACCGTACCGACTAAAATGTCATCCACAAAATTGTTATGATGCAAGTTGATAAATCGTGTCAAAGGTTTGGGTGCTTCTTAAAATCTTAACCCACTTTTAAAGTGTTATGAACTCGAGATTTTCTTAGTTTAGATTGTATCTCTAGAACGTTTTATAATTTTATTACGTTTTTAAAATCATTACATAAAATCCCACATTTAGTAGTATTGAACAATATCGTGTTGATATGCTATAAAGATAGAATCGCTATGCCACGCACGACGCTATAGAGTAGCGACCGCTCCTACTCGTATTATCATTATCACTCGATAATACCTAACTATAATAGTAGGTACTACTACACCACACCACACAGTTTACATGCGCTTGCAAATTACGAGTATTATCTGCAATCATATACTTACACAATAATTATATTTGCGATAGCAATAACAACGGAACATGTTATATAGCATTAGAGCATTCAAGTAAATTACTGAATAGTTGTTTCTTGTCTACGGTTATTCCTCATAATTTTTTTAAGATTACTTATTTAGAAGAATTTACTCGCTTGATTTTAAATTATTCTGTTTATTTTCAGATACCAGATTTCTCCCTCGATGGAGCCGGCAGTTTGAAACACAACGGAAGCGCCAAGGATCTGGCTTCCGTCATGGAGAACCTGAAGAAAACCAGCCAGTTCTCCCGAAGGGAGCAGGCCCTCAACACACAAGTCACTAGTTCTTCCTCGCAACAGGTAAAAAAACAAAAACTTACTTTAGCGTTAATCGTACAAGCGGTCGTTTAAAAATGTATTCATGTGATCTGCATCTTCTTGGGCAAAACCTCGAAGCTCCATATCTACAATAAAGAAAAGATATCACTTTAAGAGCTATTTTTTTATGTAGTTGACATCGTTAGCGTCGAAATAGCGAGGAAACGGTTCACCAAGATATACCGGTTAAAATGGTGGTAGAGGCTGGGCGTTAACAACCCTATTGCAGCGTCTCTACAGCTTGATATAAACTTCAGAAGATTAAAATGGTGGTAGAGGCTGGGCGTTAACAACCCTATTGCAGCGTCTCTACAGCTTGATATAAACTTCAGAAGATTAAAATGGTAGTAGAGGCTGGGCGTTAACAACCCTATTGCAGCGTCTCTACAGCTTGATATAAACTTCAGAAGATTAAAATGGTGGTAGAGGCTGGGCGTTAACAACCCTATTGCAGCGTCTCTACAGCTTGATATAAACTTCAGAAGATTAAAATGGTGGTAGAGGCTGGGCGTTAACAACCCTATTGCAGCGTCTCTACAGCTTGATATAAACTTCAGAAGATTAAAATGGTGGTAGAGGCTGGGCGTTAACAACCCTATTGCAGCGTCTCTACAGCTTGATATAAACTTCAGAAGATTAAAATGGTGGTAGAGGCTGGGCGTTAACAACCCTATTGCAGCGTCTCTACAGCTTGATATAAACTTCAGAAGATTAAAATGGTGGTAGAGGCTGGGCGTTAACAACCCTATTGCAGCGTCTCTACAGCTTGATATAAACTTCAGAAGATTAAAATGGTGGTAGAGGCTGGGCGTTAACAACCCTATTGCAGCGTCTCTACAGCTTGATATAAACTTCAGAAGATTAAAATGGTGGTAGAGGCTGGGCGTTAACAACCCTATTGCAGCGTCTCTACAGCTTGATATAAACTTCAGAAGATTAAAATGGTGGTAGAGGCTGGGCGTTAACAACCCTATTGCAGCGTCTCTACAGCTTGATATAAACTTCAGAAGATTAAAATGGTGGTAGAGGCTGGGCGTTAACAACCCTATTGCAGCGTCTCTACAGCTTGATATAAACTTCAGAAGATTAAAATAAGATGGAGGTACATAGTCAAATTAGGTACTTATACATATACCTATAGCTTATTTATGTAATTTGTAATCTAGAATCATTTGGAATGAATATTATGTTCATGTGTTGTTTTGTTTACTATCGTTGAATTCCTAATGTCAATATGTTGAAGGCTGTTTACATGGGCAGAACTAGGAGATCCAGTTCTGAACGAATTTTGCACGACCTTGAGTGCAATTCAATGTAACCTTTACCTAACTTAATAGCTGCTGTCGACTGTTCGTGACATGTTTGATCAATTAGTATTTTAATTGTGGCCATGTAAAATATCATGAAAACATTCAATAACAGTTCAGACTTAAACACGCTCGCAACTTGTATTCTATAAGATACTAGCTTTCCCCCGCAACTTAGTATGCGCAGAAATATTAAAAAGTAAAAGCACGATTTTTCCCGTTCCCGTGGGAATTTTGCAAAATCCTTTCTTAGCCAAATTTCAGCCCGATCCGTCCAGTGGTTTGGGCTGTGCGTTGATAGATCACTATGTCAGTCAGTCAGTCACCTTTGAGTTTTATATATTTAGATATAAATATAGGATCATTGAACTTACAGTAACTCATCCATAAATAGAGTTTTTATAATCGTATTTTTTCCGTGTGGATAACCTGCCCATGGATGAAAATAAAATTAAAAAGAAACCATTAGCCAAATAGAATGTCCAAAAGTAAAAGTAAATTATACATTGAATCGTTAAATCGAATTTAAAACGGCCAGATGAAAATAAGACGGTAAACATATTTACCATATTGTAAACGTTCCGATACAAATCTTGATCAAACACCATTGCTATAAATATATACAGGATGGTAATACCAACACCGGCCTCGGTTGGTTCATAAAATGGTTTGGTTTATTTACAATTCGACTAGTGTTACCGAA
The DNA here is from genome assembly GCA_963971205.1 of Aethes cnicana. Taxonomy (NCBI): domain Eukaryota; kingdom Metazoa; phylum Arthropoda; class Insecta; order Lepidoptera; family Tortricidae; genus Aethes; species Aethes cnicana. The sequence continues at coordinate 9,203,379 of OZ020278.1, read as the reverse complement.
TTTCACGCGGACGAAGTCGCGGGCAGAAGCTGGTTTTAAATAAAATTTAAATGCAACCAAACGCCGCACTGGGATGTGCCTATTGTGGGAACAGAACGAGACGAGGTCACCGGAATGCATATCATTTGCAGCTGTACGAAATTAGCACTTCTTTGTCTTAGCCCAGTAAATCACAGAGCTGTTCTAATACTTACTGGCAATTTAGGTGATGTGAAGACACAATAGGTGCGTTCTAATGAATGCCTCCAGAACGTGCGTCGTGACAAGCGAAATGAGCTGAGATAATTATGGCAAGACCAGATGACATTTTCACATTCGTGCTTCTATCTCAATAGAAAGAAGAATGTTTTGTTGCCCAAATCAATCATTATTCATTTCCCCGTCTCAATTACAGAGAACAAAATGAAATGATTGCCTAATATGAGTATAAACTGTATACTCGTAATATAATGTATAGTTTCAAATATGTGGGAGGTAGGTACCTAACAAGTAAAATCCCAGCCTATCTGTGCAAGGGAAGGCCCATGATAAACTGGTACCTACTCGCATGTCTGAAACACTGCTAAAGATCAAATCAAATTCGGTAACTAATCAGCAATTGCGTTTGATCTCGGTACCAAGATTCAGTGATCACAATAGTATCGTAGATCAATCCCAGACAGCGATATCGTCATTAAATTTAATTAAATTTTCATGACGCGCGTGCCTAATGTACCTAATAATATAGTCCGACATGTGTTTAACGAACATAAATAAAACATAAAAGCTCAGTCTGTGCGAGATACCTCTCTAGTAATTAATGCCACCGCCTCATGGACGCGGGCGCAGCAAGACATGGTGTTGGGCCTGGCGTCGAGCCAACGGCAGACATGGCGTAACATAGGGCGCGTTTGGTAATACCTACCGCTGATACTTCATCGGATATATGAAGCTTTAGTTCTGAACATATGATTTTTATGAAGGGCACTAAAGAGTTCGTTCAGAAGCAGCAGTTGGCATTCGTGCTGTTATCAATACCTGACTAGAATATATAAAGAACTACAAAGAAGCTGATATTCCCAAATATATATTAATGCGGTCTCACTTAACGAATGTTAATCAAAAACTTACGCGTCTTACAAACAATGTACCAGCGAGTAGGTATTTGGAGTCAGTTGAATTTTAGTTGCGAGGTTCAAGGCCCCTACAAGATTCGAGTTCGAGCATGTCTACCGCCATTTGTTGCAGCTCACCCACACAAGCTGATTCATACGATCCGCTTCTCACTTACGCCATTTCGATGCCAAAATATGCTTGGCCATATTTTTTGAAACACATAACTTAGCTACTGAATCTATTGATGTCAGGGTTTTATCACCACCTTCGAATTTAGCACGTGTAGTTTTTTATATGTACCGAGTTTAAGAAAAGATCTTGGACGTTTCGTTCGACCTATTCAGGCCGCCAGATGATATAAATGGAACAGTGCCACGTGACCGCTTGTATACGTGAGTATCGTTACTCGTCAACTGTCGATTGTTAAGCGATATTTGTAACAAAACATTGAAGACCTACGCGTTATTTTCGTATTTCTATTTTGTCGTAGCCCTGGCTTTTATTTTCCTCGGCCGTTGGTGCGCCAAGACGCGTGACGGCTGCACGAACTCCTCTAACATTGGCACTGAACTCGCAGTAGTAATCTAGATAACGAATTCGGAGGACGTCTGTATTATCAAACTCCGGTACATTTATTTTCGTATCATTCAGCAATTCGGTCAGTGAATCGAGAAACGTGGTATTTTCCGACTTGCAGAGGTTAATATTCTTGTTTACAAGCAAATGCGTTATCACTTATCAGTACAGTAAACACTACTACTATGTGATGCACATCTTGTCTATCTAATGCGCGCCATTGATAACATGGTTTTCAACTACGTCGTGTTTGTTTCAGATGGTTTCGAGCACGACGTCCAGCAGTGCTGCATCTAGTCAACGACTCCAGGGTTCATCCCAGAGACTCCAGCACAGGACCGCGTCCGAAATGAAAGCGAGTTCTATGAAGTCCGATCTCACAGAGCTGAAGAGCTCCATCTCCGAGATGAAGAACTTGAGCAACACAGCTTCAATGAACTTTGGGAGGTAATAATGTCGACATAAATATAATGCCACACGAATTGCACAAGACCACACCGGTAGTAACACGTGCCAATGTTTGTTTGTGTCAATAGACCTTTTAAGATAACACACGACGGGTTCTCGTGAACATTAAAAAAGCCTAATGACATTTGCCTCATGCCGTTCGGAGTTAGCTCACCTGAGCGGCCTTGGCCCTGTGCCAATTCCCACCCGAAGTTTCCCTGCTCGGTGTTTGCAGTTCTTCGCCGACGAACAATAGTAGCGCTCCAGTTTGCGGGAGATCACCTTTTAAATTCTAACAAATATTCACTGTAATTGATTATGTACTCGTACGTAACAATATTATTATTGTGACATAAGTGTTACTATTTGTGTATTTTGTGGTCAATATTTTGTAATATTTGGCGACCGGATTGGCTCAGTTGATAGTGAGCCTTCCTACTGTTCCGATGGTCGCGGGTTCGAATCCCGCTAGAAGAAAAAATAGTTTGATGAGCACTAATATTGGTTATCGAGTCATAGATGTTTAGTATTTATATACATACATATCGCTATAAGTAGCTGACCGCTGACTAGGTTAATTTGTATGAAATGTCCTAAGATTATTACTATTAATGTCTATTTCATTTAATAAAATAACAAATGCCTTCTGTACAGGTTAAGAAGCTCGATGGAGAACATCGTGGACCAGGGTGATATTGGGGAGAGAAGTCTACCCGACATCAGAGATCTCAGTGACATGGGTGACATCGGCGAAATAGGCGACATGTGCGAGCTCTCTGGAGACGGGCCACTTGTAACATTTCCTGAATCAGATACCCCTCCACCTATGAGTGAGAAGCCATTACTTGTGGCCAACGCAGGCTCTATCAACGCTAGTATGAATTCTACGAATAAATTGAAGTACAGTGCTGCTCAAGTGTCATCTGCGAGTTCAACTCGAGTCGTGACCGATGGATACAGTGCTTCCAACTCCAAGGCGAACAGTTCGCGGATGCAGCACCTACAACACGGTGATCTGCAGTACGCGGAGAGAAGCGCAGCCGGGGCGTCACGCAAGCTGTTGCAAGCCGAAGGACTCGCTGCCGAACAAAACTCCGCATACCTCCAAGTAAGTCAGTAAAACATCTCCTTTAAATAATTATTTATTTGTGTGTTCTTCTAAGAGTTTTTTCCCCATTTCCGACTCATTAAGTAAATAACTCTGCCATCAATAGCCGTTAAAAATTGACAGCGTTTTCCACAACACAAGCACCACGCATGTGCAGTGCAAGTTATGTATACCTATGTATAGCCAGCACTAACATTGTCTTCCTCGCGTCTACTAGTAGCAGTCTGAAAGGCGCGCCGAAGGACGTGACCTCGCCAGACGGCGACCGATCGATATCAATGCTAGTTAGATGCCTTCATAGCGGCGCCGCCAAAATGCTCAGTTCGTCGCGACTTCTTGTTACGAAAATACGGTAAAATGCTACCAAAATTGCGCGCGTATTTTTCGTGACTCGTAACAGCATGGCCGGGCGCATCGTCGCATGGGCCAGCAGGATTCTGCGCGGAGGATCGCCGGGACCGGTGAGATCATTTATCTTTGCGTGTTATCGCTGCGGACGCAGCACGCGCCCGCCGGCGCTCAGTCGGCGCCTGACCGTCGTTCGCGCGAGCGCATGCGGAAGTCAATTATTGCGCATGCGCGCTAGAGTACACGAATAGTCCGCTTATATATAGCAGCGGAATGTCCGCGGGCGGGGGTTCGGCCCCGTGGCCAGTCCACCGCGGCGTCCTGTCACGCTTCTCTCAGCAATCGCAGAATCCTTCGGTGAGAGATTTCTCCGAATAGTTCTTGTTGTCGACCTTCCAAACACGTGACGTCTGTACACAAACTTTAAAATAATCACTAAAAGCCGCGCGATTGGCCTATTTCCAATAGATTGGTTGGATCGTAGAATCCGAGTAGTTATGTGGGTCTGCTTTTTAATATAAAAGCAGTGTTCATTCGGGCGAGAGCCTGTCGCGTAGTCATTCCGACCCATAACCATGTCTTCGAGGAGACGTCCGAGACCTAAATTGCGCATCGCAACCGGTGTAACTATCAAGACAAATATTTGTTCTGTGAGACATCGCGTTAAAAATGTGTTTCTATCAGATACCTCCGTTTAATAGTGATAATAAGTTCATCGCGTTCTAAGGTCAAATTAAACGATTTTTCCAGTAGTTTTACTTATCAATGTATGACTTATACGTTATTCAGAATTCAAAAAGTTTGTGGCCGCATCGAATTAGAATACTAATGCAGTTTACTTATTAGCGTTTTTGTTGAACGCGTTTCAATGTATTGATGCGCAGTGTTATCGTGATTTTAGGAGCAGCGATCGCTGAAGGCGGGTGAATTATCATCACAAGAAGCAAAGAACATGTCCGCAACGAGCTCGAAGCTGCAGACAGAGGCTTTCAGCGCGGAGAAAAAGGCGATGGCTTCTGCTCAAGCGCTGCACACTGTGACTTCGAGCGGCATGTACAGCCACAAAGAGCACTCCAGTGTCGCACATTCGAACATGACCATCTCCAGCAAAAACCTTTCCACAAAAACGATGCTATCATCACAGGTTAGTATATTACTTACAAGTTATTCTCCTATATACAGCAGATTTTACACATAATTTATCGGTGCTATGTTTCACAATAATTAATCATTCATACAAAAATAACATAACGGTTTTTTTTTCATCTGATTACAGATGAGTCAGTTGCTAAATGGAACAGTAAAGCCCGGTGATGAAGACTTAACAAACCTAACCTTCGAAGATTTAGATAGACTGAATGCAAATTCTAATCAGAAAGATGTAGAATTGGCAATAACAAAATATTGTACTCGAATGAATGCCTTTATTACGTCCATAAAGAATAACCAAATTGATATGAAATATGCATCGGTTCACTTTAACAAATTAAATGAAATAGTGAGAAGAGCGTGGGCGGTCCCAACGTATGGCCATGAACTAGGATATTCCCTTTGCAACATGCTGAGAACCTCAGGCGGTCTGGACATTCTCATGGCAAACTGTTTGGAAACAAGCAACCCTGATTTACAGTTTTCATCCGCTAAACTTTTGGAACAATGCCTCACTACTGAAAACAGAGCGCACGTTGTCGAGAACGGCCTTGAAAAAGTTGTAAACGTAGCATGTGTATGCTCGAAACACGCAAACTCGGTAGACCACTCCAGAATAGGCACAGGGATTTTAGAACACTTATTCAAACACAGTGAAGGAACCTGCAGCGATGTGATTAAACTTGGAGGCCTGGACGCTGTGCTGTTCGAATGCAGAAAAAATGACGTAGAAACGCTAAGGCATTGTGCAACAGCGCTTGCTAACCTATCTCTCTATGGCGGAGCTGAAAACCAAGAAGCCATGATCAAACGTAAAGTACCCATGTGGCTATTCCCTCTAGCTTTCCATACCGACGACAATATCAAGTACTATGCCTGTTTAGCAATCGCAGTTTTAGTAGCAAACAAAGAGATTGAAGCCGCAGTATTGAAATCCGGTACATTGGACCTGGTAGAACCTTTCGTCACATCACATAATCCGTCAGAGTTTGCTCGCTCGAACCTCGCACACGCTCACGGACAAAGCAAAAACTGGTTGCAACGACTTGTCCCGGTATTAAGTTCAAAGAGGGAAGAAGCGAGAAACCTAGCAGCTTTCCATTTTTGCATGGAAGCGGGAATTAAGAAACAACAGGGAAACACTGAAATATTTAGAGAAATAGGAGCCATCGAAACTTTAAAGAAAGTAGCTAGTTGTCCAAACGCTGTGGCGTCTAAATATGCAGCGCAAGCTTTACGCCTTATTGGTGAGGAAGTACCCCATAAACTGTCGCAACAGGTTCCCCTGTGGTCCATCGAGGATGTGCGAGAATGGGTAAAACAAATCGGGTTCACTGAATATGCGAATAACTTTTACGAAAGTAGAGTAGATGGTGATCTATTACTACAACTAACAGAGGAAAATCTCAAGGAAGACATAGGCTTACAAAATGGAATCAAACGAAAAAGGTACATTTATTTTCAAAAAGATTTTTTTATTTTCGTTGTTCCTGATTTAATAGTCTCTACAATTTTCATTTCTTTATTTCAGATTCACCCGAGAACTGCAGCAGTTAAAGAAAATGGCTGACTACAGTTCAAGAGACACAGGCAGCCTCAACGAATTCCTGGGAGGAATTGGTCCGGAGTACACTATCTACACATACTCAATGCTGAACGCCGGCGTCGACAAGGAATCCATTCGAGGCCTCAGCGACGAGCAACTAGAGAACGAATGTCGCATCAGCAATAGCATACACCGGCTTCAAATCCTAAACGCCATCAGAGGTATGCCCATTAATCATTTTAACAGTTTCCTGTATCATGCAAGATGCGTGATATTTTTTATGGTGGCCGTAATATCATAATTCAAATTACTATTACGTTGACGATCATAATCTCGACCGTAGCAATTTTGACAAAAACAATTCGCACATCAAACATGAAAATATAGGTCGATTGCTTTAATAAATACGAAACACGAATAATGCATTAAGGCTTTTATCGTTAAGGTTTTTATCATTGCGGGATAAAATAGAATGTCAAACAATATAGAACTAGAGTATCTAGAACACTGATGAATTGATGATAACAAACGTTCGGGCTGCAACCACCACCACCACAACAGCGTATTTGCATCCCACTGCTGGGCACAAGCACAGTCCACCCCTTATCACGAGAGGGTTTAGGCTATAGACCCCTTGCTGGCCGCAGTGCGGATTGGGGACTGCACACACATCCTTGAATTACTTCGCAGATACGTGCAGGTTCCACACGATTTTCCTTCGCCGATAAGCTCAGTTCATACAAATTGAATTTCTCTCGTAAGTAAACTCAGAGGCGCCAGCCGGAGCCCTGACCCTCTACATACGAGGTGGTAGGTAAAACCACTAGACTATTATATCCATAACGCCACTTTAGTTTAAATGTATCTAATTATTATATACGAATTTAAGAAATTAAAATAAATCCCTTCCGTTTCAGTATACGAGAGTACGCTGCCTACCAAAGGCGAAGAGAACCTTGAAAAGAATCTAGATGTTTTTGTGAGCTATCGTCGTTCTAACGGATCTCAGCTGGCCAGTTTGCTAAAAGTCCATCTTCAATTAAGAGGGTTCACGGTATTCATCGACGTAGAGAGGCTGGAGGCTGGAAAGTTCGACAACAACCTACTTCAAAGCATAAGACAGGCGAAACATTTCTTGTTGGTTCTTACGCCGCAAGCACTAGATAGGTGCAAGCATGACAATGAACAAAAAGACTGGGTCCATAGGGTAAGTGAACCATGTACCTGGGCAATTAATTACGTACTTCACATTTTTTACTTAATTGGATTAAGATGGATATCCTCGTGAAAAATCATCAATACAATTTCTACCAATCGTCGTAAGGACAAAGAAATTAATTTCATTTTTCTCTTTCAGGAGATAGTGGCCGCGTTGCAGTCCCAATGCAACATTGTGCCAATTATCGACAACTTTGCATGGCCGGAGCCCGAGGAGCTCCCCGAAGACATGCGAGCTGTATCGAAGTTCAACGGTGTGCGATGGATACACGATTACCAGGACGCGTGCGTTGAGAAACTAGAAAGGTAACATAGCATCTCTTTGGCAACTCACTACAAAATCATCTACATATATCACAAAACCACTGGTAAATCCAATAAATTCCTTTCACAGTTTTCTCCGCGGCAAGTCGAACCTCGCGAACCGTCTGGACGGCTTCCGGCCCCGAGACGTGTCCGCCCCAGGGACCGCCACCATCGGCCGCGGGCCCCCCAACTACCAACGCATGGCCTCGTGCGAGAGCCGGGGGAGTGACAAAAACGATTGACTAGAGGCAAACACGCTGCCGCCTATTAGGTAATACATTTTGTGAAAACTTCGAACGATTCTTTGTAAAAATTACTATTGAAAAGGAAAACAAAAGAAGAACGACCTATGAATTGCAACTTGGTTAGATGATTTAGAATTGCCAATTAAAATGTACATTTTAATTCACAGACCGCGTAGACGCCGCCAATCATCCCTAGAAAAAGCTTCGCCAGTATTTTCACTTAGTTGCGACCACCTATCTATTGGAAACGAATCAAAAACCACATCACCAATGAAATCCCTGCACAGTTTGCCAGAGCGACTCTCCGAGAGTAGCGACAGCATCGAATTCGCCGAGTCAGAAGTCAGCGCGCGAAGGTCGCGCAGCTGCGAAGGCATGCTGGACGCAGATGAGCAAACGCACTCCCTACACGCTCCCGTAGAAGCTGCCACGCAAACTAAAAGAAAGAAGAACTTCATGGACAGATGTGTGAACAAAGTTAGATTGTGTTGATGTTCGGTGCATGGACGGTGAAACAATACGCTTGCAGTGTGTGCCAGTTAATGGCTGCCTTATTGGACTTATCGCATTTTACATGTGAATATTATTTTAAAGTACAAAAGTGTGCACAATTGTGTATATATTTGTGTATGTTGATGTTAAAACTAATCACGTTTGTGTTTGTTATACACAATTACATACCACAACAAGTTATGTTATTTATAAGGATCAAACTGTATATGATATGTATAAAGTAACATTGAGTTGTTCCTTTTAATAACCATTGGGGGCTACGAAATTTTACTAATTTATGATATATGTAATCTCATTGAGTGCAAGCGGTGGATTTGACCATTGAGATGTGACAAGTAATCGCCACCCTGCCGTGTTTAAAGAACATCGCACGAGGTGGAGATAATGTTGAATATGCCAGTTTGCTATTCGTTGTAGTATGGCAAATTGCTTTTACTTCCTGACTCGCAATATGTAATGAACTAAATAATTTATCTCTCTATCTCTTCACTCTCTAAACCTAATACTTTATGAATTTACAAATGTATTTTATTTTTACTTTAGTTTCTTGCCAATTAAGTATAAAGTCAAATACGCAAAATATACAAATTTAAAACATGCATAATGTGATAGCTTAGAACCGTTAGAATTTAATCTAAATGGAAAATGAAATTTGCTACCTATTATTTAACTTTTCAGCACTCTTTTTGCAATTTGTCTTGTACCTTATATTGTTAAAAATGTACAAAATTATTTTAGCTTAAAATATTAATGTAGTCATTGATTATAAAGAGTTAACCATATGATTAAACATGATTATGATTTACCCTTTGAGAAATTATATATTTATGTACTAGCCCTAACTATGAAATAAATGGTATTATTAAAAATAAATATTACTGTCATAAATTATTTTTGTCTTCACCACCAGTTATCTCAATTCTCATAAATGATGGTCACACCTAGTTTACCATGTGTTAAGCTACGAAATTGCAATGATAATGATGCCGACGATAAATCACTGAGTTAAAATGACAAGGTCATGAAAATTTTATGATTCAAGCTTAATTTAGTAGAAGTTAAAAGCTCTTTTTTACACAGTTATAAAATCATTTCCGCCTAAACTTGGCTGTCAATTTTGTTGAGTTTTGTAGAAACAAGTTTAACATTGGGAGTTTTAAAGATATTGCAAATTAAAAAAGCACTTACTGCCTTATCATGAAATCTTCTATTAGTAAATGTACCTGAAATATGGCAGAAAGGTCAGTGTTAGGTACGGTGAAGCACAGACCAGAGAACCTGAAGATGCCACATCTGTGAGGTTGAGCATTGAAACTACTACTACTACAACAGCCTATTTACGGCCCACTGCTGGGCACAGGCCTCCTCTCATCACAAGAGGGTTGGGCTATAGTCCCCACGCGGGCCCAGTGCGGATGGGGACTTCACACACATCCTTGAATTACTTCGCAGATATGTGCAGGTTTCCTCACGATGTTTTCCTTCACCGAAAAGCTCAGTGGTAAATTCAAATTTAATTTCGCATACAAATAATTAAGCGGAGCCTTCAAGTTCTCAAGTGTATAGGATGAAGAATATAAAGATGTCTCAGAAAGCATTAAATTAATCAAATTATGAAGTGTTTAAAAATGCAGAAAGTTATTACAGATAGTGAGCAAGTTGCTTAGTGGGTGATAGCGATGTGATGCAGTGATAGTGATGATCAGTAAGGGTAAATAATTTCCATAAAGTCACCCGATAGAGGATTTTTTTATTATTCAACTGATCTTATAAATTAACTTTTAAGCTGAAAGAACACTCTTCACAGTCTATAACAACAGAGTTTTCGCTAATATCTCTGTCACAGTCATCAAATATATACTTGGATCCACATCTACATAAATAGGTATACACACCATCACTTCTGTCCATGTCTGATAAATTTATCACATCATAGAGGAGGTAGTCAGAGTCATTGTGCTCTGAACTGGAGAGTTCTGCGTCATAAATTCTTCTTGAGTCCGGATTCCGAAGAGTATTCCATGCTTCTTGAATTATAAGAAACTGATCATTATGAGAACTCACTTTGTCAGGGTGAGTGGCAAGTACAAGACTCTGGTAACTTTTCTTCAACTCTTCCATTGAAGCTGTTCTTTTGCAATTTAAAATTTTATAATAATCGGGAGTATCCGGTTTCTCACGAGTTCTCTTGGTAGACTTTGCCATGCTCACTTCCAAAGTTTACTTCTTTAATCTAAGAGCTAACTGCGATAAACGAGAAAGGAAGTCATCAGTCAACATAACATTATATGGATTTGGAGGGACTTTCTCTCTTTGATGGTAACTTCGACTTTGTTTATTATTGAAAAAAACTGCAACAGTGTGAAGATTTTGATGATTTTGAACTTTCGGAAATCGGCTTATACCTAACGTCAATGTCACTGTCAACTTTGTCATCTTTGTCGTGAAGTTGCCATGAAATCAATGATATTATTTTTTAAATGGTGCAGTCTAAAACACAATGAGTTGATCTGGTTGTCTAAACAATTAATGAATATTTAAATAATTAATTTGAATTAGCATATACTTAAACAAATGTAGAATAAAAAACAATACTTTATACACATTTAAGAACTCCTCACATTAAGCCAACACGGACCGCCAAATATTCGCTGGTGTTCGCGGCTCTTTGCGGCCATGATCAGGACAGCCATCGACGAATATTCATTCAAGGTACTAGAATTCTATCTTCTTAGTAGTTTGTGATTCAAGGCTTGCTCTTCTTCAAGATGGACGTCGACATCGCAGCTCTTTTTTAGAGCCAGGCCGATATGAAAGGCTTCGAAGAGCTAGTAGTCTTAAAGAAAACCAAGCCTTTTTTATTATAGCCTTTTTAAAATGTTTTTTTTTTTATGATCGCAGTCTTAGATTGATGGCCAAAGGTACAGTCAAAGGCAAAGATACAACCAGATTGGCTCAGTTGGTAGTAACTCTGCTGGCTGTGTCGAAGGTCGCGGGTTCGCATCCCGGTTGTGGCAAACGTTGTGTGATGAGCACGAATGTTTGTACCCGAGTCATGAATGTTTATCTATGTATGTATTTCTCTGTATGTATACTTTAAACGCGCTAATCTTGCACATTTCTCTGTTTCTTTCTATCTTTATTTATTTATACAAGCGATCTCAGAAATGGCTTTAACCATTTGGATGAAATTTGGACTAAGTATATGTGTTTTCTGGGGAGAGAAATCGATCTAGCTAGGTATCATATTTGAGAATAATCGTTTTTAGCTATTTTCACCCGAGCAAAGCTCGGTCGCCCAGGTACTATGTATTTATTATCGTTGTCTAGCATCCATAGTACAATTTTGCCTAGTTTGGATCTAAGGCAATTTGTGTGAAATGTCCCAAGTTATTTATTATATTTTATTATTGTATTCAGCCAAAGCGTCAAAATATGTAAACAGTGACTCTGACATAACCATAGACTCGCTGCTTACATATTTTGATGCTTTGGCATTATACCATTATTTAGTTTTGACGTATCGTCGTATTTCGACACTGTACTGCACTGTATTGTTGTATATTGTAATAACCGTCGATTGTGTGGATGCGCAGACAAATATGGGCCAACTTTCCTTCGATGTACCAACACGATGCCGTTTGTGCATGAACATGCCCGATGTTGGCCCAACATAAATAAACATGCCCGCCATACATTCGTGCTAGCCTTTGTTCGCCGGCATTGGCCCAATGTGAAGAGCCGCTTTATAGAAAAGTTCTGAAAAGTTACATATTTTAGAAAAAAAATACACTTTTAAGGCCCTGTACACACATAAACGACTGCTGAATCGAGTAAAATATCGATTACTGATATTTGATAGAAAACAACCCTATCAGTGCTCGCATTGTTGTATTCCGGTAGGGGGTTAAGGCAGCCGGTAAAATTTCTGGTACAGAGGCATTTTATCTTGGGCCTCAGGGTAGGCAACACATTCGAGATCTTATGGTTTTTTATGGGCGATCATAGAATTTTGGTGTCCATGGGCCGCAGTGAGCACTTACAATCAGGTAGGCTGTGCGCTCGTTTGCCTATACCATTGACCTTCCGCCCTTCAGTCGTAAACATGCGTAGAAATCCTCTCTACTTTTGCTCACCGGTGGTAAGTCACCGCTCAAGATACATACCGCGACCTGTAACAACTTGGACGAAATTTGGATTATGGGCCTTCCGCAGAAGACAGAAGACCTCAGCCTCAAACCCTGCAAATATGCTACCATGATTGTGCAAACATATACTTAGCCACTCCTAATTATATGTTTGTGGGGTTGGGGGACAAAATTTTGGGGCCTTGGAGGCCCATATATATCTCCCTTAACCTCGTAAGTCCCTGCGTTCTAACACAAGTACAAATTACCTACAATAGAGGCTTCTTTTGACCAAAGGACTGCCCGCTGCTTTGCTCAGCGAATAAACATTGCCGTCCAGCGTGGCAATGCGCGCAGCCAGCCTTCTGAGCACCTTGCACAGTGACACTGACTGAAGCCATTTTTTTTTCTTATATAAATTACTAGCTTTTGTCCGCGAATTCACCCGCGTGGAATTCGGTTATCGCGTTCCCGTGGGAACTACTAATGCGTTTTTCCGGGATAAAAAGTACCTATGTCCTTTCTCGGGAACTATCTCCATACCAAATTTCATTCCAAATAGGTACAGACTAGACCTATTCCAGTGGTTGAAGCGTGAAGACTCTGAAGACGTAACAGACAGACAGACAGACTTACTTTCGCATTTATAATATTAGTATGGATTTTAGTGTCACTTTTAGGGTCAGTTGATTCATGCATAGTTGACGGACTCCTGGTCTTTAAATATTATATGGCCGCCGAGCTGTCATTCCATACAGAAACGTCATTTTATCCCATAGTAAACTATTTAACGTTAACTTTTACGGATGGTTTGAATCAACTGTATAGTAGTGTAGCATGTAACTGTATAGTATCCAATAAATGAAATTCCAATGGATAAATAAAATTTTCAAAGTAACAAGATAAAAACACTTCGACTCACACTCATTTGAAATCGATTATTTAATTCAAATCGATTTGAAACTGGTTTGTGTGAACTGGCATAAACCATCGTCTTAATCTGTGGTGTAATGTAAGCTGTCATGTCATGTCAATAATTTGCGCTTTATAACCTAAGTGGTTTGTTTATATTGAGAAAATATTGTAGAATTTAAGGTTTTAATATCTATTTCACTCCAAGATGCCCACTTGGAATCAAATTCAGTCTCAGTTGAGGCATCCAAATAACCCAGTAGTGTTCTTTGATATTACTGTGGGGACTATGGTAAGTTTGGAAACTGAAATTAACTACGATTGTATTGTCTGTATTAACTGCTCTACATTGGTTAAAATTACAGGAAATAGGACGAATGATCTTTGAACTATTTGCCGACGCTGTCCCGAAAACGAGCGAAAACTTCAGGGAGTTTTGTACCGGCGAGTACAGAAGAGATGGTGTCCCACTAGGATACAAAGGCGCGACTTTCCACAGAGTGATTAAAGACTTTATGATACAAGGCGGAGACTTTGTGAATGTAAGCTATTTCAATTTTAAACAAGCCCTATTATATTATACCTAACCTGTTAATCTTATGCTTTTAACGCGCTAATTTTGTTTATTCATTTATTTATTTATAAAAGGATCTTAGAAACGGCTCTAACGATTTGGACGAAATTTGGAATATAGGGATCTACGGGGGCGACTAATTGATCTAGTTATTTTCAACGAGCAAAGCTCAGTCACCCAGGTTCTATTCATTACATAGAATGCATCATTGAGTTTTGTGATTTCTTTATGAAAAAACAATGTTTATATATTCTATAACACAATATCCATCATTTATTTTATTGAACTGGCAAATCAAAATGGAATACAACTTTATCTATGACATGGATATACTATGTCTGAATTAGGGCCAGAAGACCTAATGCGCTCATCCAATCACCACATTGACCCTTTCTAATCAAGTGCCAGATCCAAAAGAATGTTTATCCATGACAATCATTGTCATGCTGCCAATGCACTAGGTGATAGTTTGTTGAAAGCCATGATGTTATACAAAGATATCCTTTCTGTCCGAACATCCATACTAAAATTATAAATTTGGTATGAACATAGTTCAAGGCCCCGGGGAAGCACATAGGCTACTTTTAATTCTGCAATTCCTGCAAGAGGCTATTACTGAATTCCAAAAGCTAGTTGTTTAAATTATTTTAATATCTTTTTTTTTAGGGTGACGGTACGGGGGTTATGAGCATCTATGGTGGGAGCACATTTGCTGATGAAAATTTTGGCCTGAAACATGATTCTCCTGGTTTATTATCCATGGCTAACAGTGGCAAGGATACAAATGGCTGTCAATTCTTCATAACTTGTGCCAAATGCAACTTTTTAGACAAGAAGCATGTAGTTTTCGGAAGAGTAATTGATGGTCTATTAGTTATGAGAAAAATAGAAAATGTACCTACAGGTCCTAACAACAAGCCTAAAATTCCAGTCACAATATCACAATGTGGCCAAATGTAAATAAAACATAAATAACAATTATTGGTTTTTATTCACACCTAAACAAAGAATGAAAGCTCCGCTTCCATTCATTAGACAATAAATAATTTTCATTCAATGAAATCTTAAAAAAATACTCATCACATAAACTCACTTTCACTTGGTAATAATTTCTACTATAAAGTAAAATTGTTATCAACTTTTCAAAGCTTGGTTGTTGAGGAGTAAATTAACTGGAGGCATTGTTGGCGATCCATATCTGTTGCCTACTTCCGCAATGAATGCTCCTTCCATTTTTTTGGCGACTTGGTCGAAGAATAAATTCGATAATTGGGAATGGAACACTGAACGGAATTCAAAAGTTATTTGGAAATCAACAACACAAGACTGTTGTTCCCTTTTGAGGCCCGGGCTGAACCTCCATATTGTGAGGAGATGGTGGAACAGTCTGCCGTCAGTGCATTCAGCTTTAACTAGGTGTGGCTTGACTAGGGTGACAAATGAAGTGTAGCTTTCATTGATCGGTGGGAATCCAACAACAAGGTCTGCCGTTAGATAATCAGGTGACTTTGTTCTAACAAAGGACTTCTTGCACCATGGCACAAATTTGTAGTAATTTTCAACATCTGATACAACTTCAAACATCTGTTCCATTGTGTAACTGAAACAGAAATATTTTCAAGTTAAAATTTGTATTATCAATATTAATGATTTATCAAACTTCCTTCCCCAATTTCCTGAATCACTTCATTAGAATAAGTTCAATGAGCAATTATGGTAATGACTTTGTTTCATAAGATTACGACATAAATGTCGAACACAATTTCTAAGAGTTGTGAACAAGTACTTTAAATGTAAAATTGTTGACAGTAAACCAGAGAAATTTAAGTATGTTTAAATAAAATGATATAAATTTTACAATTAAAATAACAAAACAGATTCAATGTCTTTCACTAAAGCCATTTTCATGCATTGTTAGTTGTAATATAGGACAATAATTACATGAAATCAATTATGCAGTTTCCAAAGAATGTGCCTAATAAAAACACAAGGTTTGTATTCATCACAACAATAACAGCACTATGAATAATTACATTCAATACTAACCCCACCAGTTGCCTGCCACAGTACTCGCGACTACGATCTGATTTCGAGAAGTTCAAGAATGAACGCGTCTGTTGTCCGAAACCATGACATTGACAAAGGTTTGTGCTGTCTTCACGACGCCTATTTATGTAACGACCCTGAAAACTACAGGAAGTAAAATTAATACGCAAAACTTTTCTCCAAACATATACACATTTTTTTTTATTACGTGGGAGTAATTTTAGGTGATATACCTAGTAACTTTAATTCGTCAAACATTCAAAATAATTCGGAAGAGAAATTAAATAATTTCCCAATATAAATACTGTTCATTCATTCTTACCTAAAAATATTTCTCTTACACATAAGGAGTCTGGAAGCAACAGGGTAAAATTTCAACACGACCATTTTCACAATTTACTGACACCAACATTTATCCAGTTGGTATTTTGTGACCATTTAAAAAAATCATTTTCATTAAAACACGTCTCGAGAACAGAGTGTCAGCTGCCACCACAGCCCACCCAAATCGGGCACTGACACTGACACATAACGTCAACGTACGAATTGAAGCTTGCCAGTTCATTTTTTTGTTGAGTAATTCAAAACCTTGATTAAAACTAAACTAAGAGTTCGAGATGTTGCAAAAAAAGATCCTTTAATTTTCTTCACATCCATTCACACGTTAAAAAATTAAAAGAAAATCAAACCTATTTTATTTTTTATATTATCCATCCATTCAAATACAGTTACAAAAAATATAGCTTAATTCGGACAGCAAAATGTCAAAAGGTGCATTCCGTATCACGCTCAAAGCGCTCACAGCGTTCACAACGCTCATCATTAAGTGTCCCGTATCGATTGTCACGCTCACGACCGTGTGTGCGTGTTTTTCATTCGGAACGATCATAAGCACGCTCTAGGCGCTAACTCTTGGAACTGTCAAACTTTTTTTAAATAGGGCATTTCACTTTGACGTTTGCGCTCACAGCGCCCATCGCCGCAGCGGGAGCAGAGCATCGTGAGCGTCGATCGATGACGTCATCCTGAGCGCTGTGTGTGAGCACGCTCACAAAGTGTCCCGGAATGCGGTCAAAGCGCTATGAGCGCGATACGGAACGCACCCAAAGTCTACTCCGCATGCCAAGTTGACATTGACAATTCGATAGTGACAGTGACAGCACAGTTGTGGTAATGTGGTGTGTGCGTGCCGCGCGGGATGTGTATTTCTGAGCACGTGTTGAATATAATTCAAAGACTTGAATTCATTTTAGTTATTAAGTTGAATATAAATATCATATTGTTCGGTTAAAACTAGGACTATTAACATTTTATCAAGTTAAAATGGGTCGGAAGGCGAAATTCGACGAAACCAAAAAAGTGAAGAAGGGGCCGGGTAGAAAGGCAAGGAAACAACCTGATCCAGTTTTTAGGAAAGAATTGTGTGAGTAAATTCTAGCGCCCTGAGTTATTCTGTATTAAAACACTTTGAAAACCTTTTAAGCTTCAAATTGGTAAACATCAATACTCACCTGTGAACTGGAAACAAAATTGTTAGATATTTCAGTATTAGGTTTTATTTTCTAGAATATCTGCAGTGAGAAGAAATTAAAGAAATGTTATCCTTGTTTTTCTTCTTGTTTAATTAACTGCACATTGAACTATCTTGAATTTTTTTTAGGTTAAGTTGTAAGCGGTGACACCATAATGCATGGGCTAATATGCACCATTAATGCAAAATTGAGAATGATTTAAACAAGTACCTTTACATATTGCTAGATTTTGTGTGTGACACACAGTTTTACCTTTAACACATTCACTGCCACCAATGCATATGTGTGTTTTGCTGACTTTCCCGCAGTGCCTTGAACGCACATGTGCGTTGCAATGTTCCCTTAATGACAGATGTGGCACCAGACGAAAGTTCGTAAAACAGAAGTGGCAGTGAATGCCTTAAGATTTTCCAGATGAGTTAAGATCTAAACATGAATTTTGGAAACCATCTTATCTATTGCAATAACCTCATAAGTCCCCTCATACAAAAGTACCTACATGTCATAGTTGTTTTCTTGTCACTATTCTTGAATATTAGGATTAAGTTTCCAAATTACTGTTTTTAGCCAGGACTTACAAGGTGAAATATCAAATATTTATTTTTAATTTGAAGAACTATAACTGATGATGTTTGTTACTCTGATGTTAATGAAGAGTTTCTGAATAAGTTAAAGATCATCTACTGAACAATTGTGTCTGTTTAATTTTCTGTCTATGCAAATTTGACCATGTATCTTCTATCCGGTGCCAGCTTGATTGGCATCCCATTCAAGTTCGTCGTAATGAGAATGCTCTGTTTATTATACAACATTCTTTATGATCCTCTCTCTCGTAATTATCTAAAATCTTCTTTAAATTTCTTGGGTCACCCATATTGGTCCATTGCGTTTTAGTGAAAAATCTTACTTTCTCTATTCATCTGCACCATACTGGTTTCTTATCCAATTCTTCCTCCCTTCGAGTTACCGACTTGAAAGATCTCCCCTTAAAAATTAGGCAAGCACTTAGCTTATTTGTATTTAAGAAGCAAGTACATGCATTTCTATACTATATTTCTGTACTCACTTGTTTTATCTTTGGCATCTTCTTATATGTATGTGTATGTATGTATTTATATATTTGTGTATATATTTATGTATGCATGTTTATAGGTATGTGTGTATTTATTTTGATTTTAACTTTTATGTATATTTTTGTTGTTTTCCTTGGTTGTTTTTTTGCACCACCACAACAATTTCTGTTTTACCCAAAGGTTTAACTGGTAGAGAATGCCTTATGGCATTAAGTTCGCCTTTTCTATTAGCTTTACTAATGTGCAATAAAGTTGAAATAAATAAATAATAACTCAGATTAATGCCCCCACAAGTTATAAATAAAATAAAATAAGCCTTTATTACTGACTATTCATTTACAGTAAAACTTAATTATATTACTATATTGTGTTTAGTTATGTTACTATATTGTGTTTCTGACATCTGGGATGTTTTCATTCGTGTCAATCTACTACTACTACTACTACTACTACAACAGCCTATTTACGGCCCACTGCTGGGCACAGGCCTCCTCTCATCATGAGAGGGTTTGGGCTATAGTCCCCACGCGGGCCCAGTGTGGATTGGGGACTTCACACACATCTTTGAATTACTTCGCAGGTGCGTGCAGGTTTCCTCACGATGTTTTCCTTCACCGAAAAGCTCAGTGGTAAATTCAAATTGAATTTCGCACATAAGTAAACTTAGAGGTGCGAGCCGGAATCGAACCCCCGACCCTCAACATGAGAGGCGGTAGGTCGAACCACAAGGCCACCACGGCTTCAATCTGCCCCTTGGCAAAGGCCTCCCCTAGAATTTTCCATTCTTGTCTGTCCATGGCTTTCCTTCTTCACATTGGTCCAGCCATTTCCCTTATCTCATCTTCCCATCTTTTTCTTTGTCTTCCCTTTCTCTACAAGTTACTACAATACAAATATATGTTTTATTTTTAGTGGAAGATGAAAATGAGCCCAAAAAAATGAGCCATAGACAAAAGCAGAGGGCAGCAAGACGGCTAAAGAAAAAGGCAGAGTTGGCAGAGAAGAGAAAAGCCTTAAAGCAAGCAAAAAAGAATGTAGCTAAACAAAGTGAAGTCAAAACAGTAACTGAAGAAAACTCAGAAGAGTCTGAAGAGGAAAATCCTCAAGGTAAGTTGGTATCATTAACCACCAACACAAAAAGAGTGGTTTTCAAAGCGTCATGTATGTGTATGTACATCTGTGAACAGGGGACCAAATTTTCATTTGTTTTTTATGTTTGAATCAATCGCACATGATACAGCTAGCATCAAAAGTAAAGTTCATACAACATGCTCATACAACTTTCAAGTGTATTTTCGTCATCTTATCTTGGTTGATCCTTAACTAAGCAGATAAATAAATCAAAAGTTCCCTTGCTAAGCCAATTAGACTAATCAATAAATAATGAGCTAAATCAGTAAGTAAATAACAGTCTATTGTATGTTCTAGAACATTCAAACAAACAACAATATTGTACAAAGGTGAACTTATCCCTTTCATTAATTTCTTCCAGTCAACCTTTTAAACAATTTAGAAAATTTCTTATGAAAGTTTGTAATGATGGTTTTCAGGATTTACTGATGATAATAAAGAATGGTTGAAGCCGAAACAAAATAAATCCAAGAAGGAGGTGTCTGATGACAGCGGCAATGATGATGGCTCCGAAGACCAAGAGTCTGAAGATGATGCTGATGATGATAGTGAAGAGGAGGAGAAGCCAAAAGCTGGCGAAAGTTACAAGGTATCTGCATATTTATTGAAGAAAAAAAAACCATTTGCTGTCACTGGCATAAAAAATAATTTGTTATAATAAATATAAATAAAATTTATAATATACTCTCATTTCAGGTGGGAAAGCTAGATGATTTATTTGCAGATTCAGACCAAGAAAATGGTGATGTTACATCTGAGGATGAAGGAGCTGCTTCTTCATCAAAATTGGAATACAACTCAGACTCCAGTGAAGAAAAGAGTGACGATGACGAAGATGATGATGACGACATGCTACCAATTGAAAAAGCCAACATAAAATTGAAGAAAAAACAAAAGTTGGACAAGAAGCTGGCTGATGAAGAAATGCAACTAAATATTGCCAAACAGGATGTGTTTGCCTTCCCCACAGAAGAAGAACTTCAAAATCCAACGAATCTACAAGACATTCTACAGAGAATAAAGGATGTTGTTAATGTTTTGGGTGATTTCAGCCGATTGAAAGAGGAGGGTCGCTCTAGATGTGAATACACTGATTTACTGCTTAAAGACCTTTGCATGTATTACAGTTACAATGAATTCCTAATGGAAATATTGATGCAGATATTCCCTGTCCAAGAGTTGGTAGAGTTTTTGGAGGCGAGTGAAGTGGCGCGCCCTGTTACGATAAGAACAAACAGTCTTAAAACTAGGAGGAGAGATTTAGCCCAAGCTCTTATCAATAGAGGTGTCAATTTAGATCCTGTTGGCAAGTGGAGTAAAGTTGGCCTTGTTGTTTACAGTGCAACTGTGCCTATTGGAGCCACACCTGAGTATTTGGCTGGCCATTATATATTACAGGGCGCATCCAGTTATCTGCCCGTGATGGCATTGGCACCACAAGAGAAAGAAAGAATCTTGGATATGTGTGCTGCTCCAGGCGGTAAAGCGTCGCACATAGCCGCTATAATGAAAAACACAGGGGCGTTATTCGCAAATGACGCTAATAAAGAACGAACTAAAGCTATTGTAGGGAATTTCCACAGGCTCGGAGTAGTCAATGCCGTCATTTGCAATTATGACGGCAGGCAGTTCCCAGAGGTGATCAAAGGTTTTGACAGGGTTCTTTTAGATGCTCCTTGTACCGGTACTGGTGTTATTGCTAAAGATCCGAGTGTGAAAACGACTAAAGACCAGAAAGACATTCAGAGGTGCTTCAACTTGCAAAGGCAGTTGCTCTTAGCTGCTATTGACTGCTGCAATGCAAAGTCTAGTACTGGGGGCTATATTGTTTACTCTACATGTTCTATATTGCCTGAAGAAAATGAATGGGTGGTTAATTACGCGTTAAAGCGAAGGAACGTAAAGCTTGTGCCTACTGGTCTAGATTTTGGTACTGAAGGCTTTGTTAAATACAGGCATCACAGGTTCCACCCTTCATTGAAGCTGACCAGGAGGTTCTATCCTCACACTCACAACATGGATGGATTCTTTGTGGCGAAGCTAAAGAAGTTCTCCAATATCATTGTAAGTTTGGTCATTTCAGTTTTTTTTTATTCAATCCATGATGTTTTCATTGGATTGGCGAATGGCGAGCCTTGGTATATTGCCAGCAGTGAAAACCTTTTGGTTGACATGATATGTTTAGTTGTAGTTTTATTAAAAACTTTCATTGATTGTTTATGGACTGATTATTTTATTTTAAAAGTATAATTTTCATTCTAGCCTGAACCATTCAAAGATGAGGATGACCAGGAAGAGGTTAAAGAAAATCAAGAGCAGTCCCAAGATGAAGCTGATAGTAGTGCAGAGGTTGAAACAACTGTCCCAATAAAGCGACCTGCGCCTGGTACAAACAAGGCTGAACCCAAGGCTAAGAAAAACAAACCAAACCAGACTAGTGACAGCAAACCCAGGTATGTATAATACTTAGAAATATTAGGTACCTAATGCACGATAAAACTCGCTAAGTACCTAATTTTAAATTAATGTGTTGCTCATTGTGTCTTAATGTTTCAGCCCGCAAGTAAGTAATGTACAACCCATCAACAAAAATAAAAAGAAAAACAAGAAGAAGAATAAGAAAAATAAACCTGCACCCGAAAATAACAAGGATATTTCGTTGACCAAGGATAATGTTGCAAAAGCAACCAATCAGCAAACCGGAACTGTTGACAATTCAGAGACAAAACCAAAAAAGAAGAAAAATAAAAAGAAGCCTAATGCTAGTCAAAGTGCAGCTTCTGTTGGCATTCAGCAGCCACAGAACCCAAAACCCAAAAAAGAAGATAGCCCTGCTAAGCCGCCTCAGCCGCCTGTGAACAAAGATACGCGACAAACACCAAGTCCGAATAAAAATAAAAAGAAGAATAAAAACAAAAACAAGAGTGCAGCCAATCCCCAACTTCCCCAAGTACAGGTAGCAAATAAAATGGAAAATAAAGTTACATCACCCATTGAAGCGGCCGCAGCGAAGAAACTAAAAAATGCGCAGAAGAAGAAGAATAAGAAGAAGATTGGACAGTTAAAAACTGACAAAGGTAAACCCCAGAATACACCACAAGCTCCAACACCAAGCGCAGGGAAGAAAAATCATAAACAGAATTTCAACAAACAGGGGAAAGCTAAGTAAGGTTTATAGCTTATAGGTAAAGCAATCATTGTTATTATGACTGTAGCAATAAAGCTAATATTTTATTTTATTGAATTCGTTTATTTGAATTGGTAGATTCCCATAACAACATTTTACTGTATTCTACTGATCTATCTAAAAATAAGTTATTCAAAAAATGTAGATTTTGAACCTTAGTCACTAGATATAATTATAGTCACATTCATACCTAATATCGTTAGAAAAGTAGAAGCAATACTGCATCATCATCATCAGTCCGCATCAGTCCACTGCTGGACAGGGAGCGTTCAAGTATTACGTAACACAATTTTTGGGGATTTTGCTGTATTATTAACCTAGTTTTAACTTTATCTGGGCACTCGAAATGAGGATCTGCCGGGTCCAACCAAAATTTAGGGGGGTGTAGGGGATGATAACTAAGTAGCATAGAAAAAAAATCTATCAAAATTGAAAGTACCTTTAAAAATATAGATCGCAACAGGGGTAGATAATAACACGGGTCAACATATAGGCTACATTTTATCCCCGAAAATCCATAGTTCCTACGGGAACGCTCTGACCGAACCCCACGCGGGCGGACGAAGTCGCGGGCGGGCAGAAGCTAGTAGGTAGGTAATTAAGTTTTCCTCAAGATGTTTACTTTCATCATAGAGCGAAGTGGCAAATAAAAATCTACCTAATTACGAGCCGAGATTTGTACCCCCTATTTGTTCTTTTTAGGGTTCAAAATGTAAAAACGGAACCCTTATTTATAGGATCACTCGTGTGTCTGTCTGTCCGTTTGTCACAGTCGATTTTCTCCGAAACTACTGGACCGATTAAGTATTGATGAAATTTGGTACGTATATGTAAGTTTGTGACCCAAAGACGTAACGAAATTAAATGAATTTTAAACATGGACCCTATTTTTGGGGGCTAAATTTGAAAAAATATTAATGAAGTTTTTCAAACTATATCGTGTGACATATCAAATGAAAGTAATTCATATGAGGATCTCAAATATATTTTTTTATTTCTTTTTTAGTCAATACTTTTCGAGTTATTTAAGAAAATAGGCGAATAACCTAACCCCCCCTTATCTCCGAAACTACTGGACGTAAAATTTTGGAAAAAATACGGAGGATAGCTATTGACCTATAGGTCAATAGCTATCCTCCGTATTTTCTTAATATTTTTCCTGTAATCTATAGATTACAGGAAAAATATTAAGAAGTCCATGGTATTTGAAATCTATCATATAAAAGAGTTTATCCTGTGAAACGGTTTGAAAATGACGTCATTGAAAATAATCAAGGGTCGGAACCCTCTCCACGCGAGTTTAACTCGCTTCTTGGCCGGTTTTTTTTTTTATAATTGTCCTTATTACATATTATTTATTATTGTAGCCGTGGCCTAGTGGTTCGACCTACAGCCTCTTATGCAGAGGGTCGGGGGTTCGATTCCGGCTCGCACCTCTAAGTTTACTTATGTGCGACATTAAATTTGAATTTACTACTGCGCTTTTCGGTGAAGGAAAACATCGCGAGGAAACCTGCACGCATCTGCGAAGTAATTCAAAGATGTGTGTGAAGTTCCCAATCCGCACTGGGCCCGCGTGGGGACTATAGCCCAAACCAAATCCTCTAGTGATGAGAGGAGGCTTGTGCCCAGCAGTGGGACGCAAATAGGCTGTAGTAGTAGTATAGTAGTTATATTATATAGGAGCCTACTTTAAGCCTCGATTATTTGAAATTGAGCTATATATTATAAGTAAGTACATCACAAAAAACATTGTGAGGAGACTCGCACGCACGTAGGTACCAATGGAATGCAAATAATGATGATTGGGTGTCGGCGTTACACGGATCCGCAGCTGGGGGAATATTGTACAGGATATATAAATTAAACAAATTGTGTAATGTTTTGACACTAAACGGTTATTTTATATTCGAAAACTGCAGGTATATAATAGTAACTTTACGAGTATTATATAAAACATCGATGAGTTGGGACAGTTTGTAACGAGTTCTTGAAAATACGAGTATCTATAAGACTGAATACGGATTTACAGAACATGGTGTCGCTTCGTTGTACAAGGTTTGCAGCGTTTAGTTAAGTACCTACTTTATAACTAAACGCTGCAACGCATCGACGTGACTAATGTAGTGCTGAAAGTGAATGACTGAGCGCTATAGGTCAAGCAAGTTCCCACGGGCGGCGGGTTCGGTTTCAGCCGGCGATGTGCGGGATGAACGATCCGCGAATAAATCAAAAGGGCTGAGCTTCCCTGGCCGGGGCGGCGCCGCGGCCCGGCTTAATGAAAAGCGCGGCCCGCGCAGCCCCGCGCGCCGCGAGCCCCCGGAGGCTGCCAGTATCCCGCGAGCGTTGTCGACGCCACACGTCCCCACGCACCGACGCCACCGTACGTGAATTATACCTAATTTCAAACTGAAAGTGCTCGTTCCGAACCCTGTTCTGAATTTGAAAAGTTGTTCCTCACATGAAATCGACGGTTGGGTCCGTTTCACTGAACGCTGATACCGCGGAGGGGTAGGGCGGGAGCGCTTTGTTCAGGACGTACTACGCCCGTGAGGCTGTAGCGCGCAGCATCCGGCCAGCGATATACCTATAACTGACGCCGGCCGGTATAGCTATGCACACAGCACCATCATTACACCCCTGCCTACCCATAAGATACGAGTTTTACGTTTCTTACAACCGTGTTCGTGTTCCTTTCTCCTACGTACGATTCCCGCAGAAATTTTACCGCGAATTGTAATTGTTTATGTCTGGTGACGACAACGAACGGACGGAAACCGCGCGTTGATTACGAAAAGTAGCCGTTTTGTTTACTCAGTCGCGTTATCAAGATCTGCACCCGTCTTCGCAAACAAGAACTCATTATATCAATTTTAGTTGTTAACTTTTCAGAGGAAATTAAATACTATTAAGCGGGTGATCTCAAGTACCTAATCTCGCAGCTCCAAAATAAACTAGGTTATCATGTAAGTAGGTATAGGAAAATTGTGAAGGGCATAAGTAGGTACAAAAACGCTCTTAATTGCTTACTTAGATACTAATAAAGGCCTAAAGGGTTCCGCTAAGACCGCTATGCCCATTCATCGGAACCAAATTGCATTCTCATGATATAACGCGGAATGCACTAGATAAATAACTGGTTAACACGGTGTAAGTGGCTCCCTATTACACCGTTCGTCTAAGTAAATTGATATGTTAATAAGCACATTATAGAGCGGACTGGATTCGGATTGAATCAAGATTTCATCCGTGATTCGTGCGAGTGTTTTATGCGATGCAGACAGAAGCTAAGTAATAATTATTTTGATAAAGTACCTACCGAGTCTATTATAAAGATGCCAGTGCATCAGCTTGTGGGACAAAGACGGACGCAGCTCGGCTTTGCGATAGGTAGCAATAATATACTTACTTGCCGGCGCAGTTCCCTTTATTATCAGTTGACAGCCCGATGCAATCCCCAGTGACACTTCTGTAATAACCGGACATGCCTCGGTGTGGCAACACGCGTCATTCGCAATGAGGGGCCACCGCGAATGAATCCGCCGCTAGAGGCGCTTGAGTCGCGTGAGGTGGTGTGTTCCCGATTTAGCACATTATGTGCCATATTATACGCTAAATTGGCAACAAAAAGGTTTCCGGGACGCCAAGCGTCGCAGTGACATTGACACTATTGTATGTTTTGACAATCTTTGACATTGACACCTCACAAGATGGTGGCTCCAACTGGTGAGCGGGATAGGTCTCCCTCATTGCTTGGGACCCTTAGGCCAACCGGTTCTAGGGCACTAATTTGGGATTTTTTAGGACCATTTGAATTTAAATCAGGATGTAAATTAGATAATGACGTTCAAATATTGAAGTTGAAACTTGGACGCTATTTTCTTATAGGGTCGAAATCGAATAAAATTGTCCGTTATCTAAGTTAACTATACAAAATATTTATTGGTACAAAATAACAAAAATAAAGTGTAGATTAGACAGACTACTTAATCTAATTCAGAATCCAGGTACGATTTAAGGACTTCCGTACCTACTAACTACGTTTTTTTTATTTCGACACTGAATTCTTTACCTTTAACTTTAATATTTCATAATCAACTCCATAAACTGACATAAACATAATTTTATCTATTATAGATAAGATAAAAATATTAGAGCCCGTTGGTCTAACCGAAATTCAGCATCAGGAGGTATAGTGAAATGTTCTCGCGATGAATACCTTAGTTGGAACATTTATTCGGATCGGTGTGATGTCGGTCTTGCTGAATAATCTCTGAAACATCGTGTATGAGTATGTATGTTACATACAACAAACTTCGCATTAACCCTGGTTTGATTGTGCATGACTCGACCAAACTGGATCGCTTCATTGCGTTAACTACACTGTTACTTACGTACTAGGAGTATGAACGTGCCGTGAACACATGGTGTTCTAGGCTTGGACTGTTCATTAGACAAATGACTTAGATACTAGGGATAGTGAGCGCTAAATAAGAGTACGTTTTCAGCCTATTCAGTGATAGGTAAATCAGTGATATGTATACCTTACCATAAGTAGGGAGATCGTGTATCACTGGTAGGATAGTAGCATAACACTGGTGTACTATGTGGCTAAATAGTAGATGTGTATATTTATTTATACAGTTTAGAATAGAGCCTATGTTCGCCTAATGAGGGGATTGGTTTACCATTTTTTTAATAATCGTAGGTAAATGATAAGATAGAACATTAGCTTATTATCGAATAATTTAAAATGTCAGATTTAGATTTGAAAACAAATGAAGACGTTGAAACCGTTTGAACGGTTAAACATTTTCGAAATTCGTATCGCGTATCACTTTCGCGACGCACGCGCTCGGGCGCGGTGCGTTTATTGATAACTTATTTGTCATTCAATTTGTATTCGGATCTGTCCGGAGATGCAACTCCATGATGCAATTTTACGCTCTCTGATTTCCGAATGCCTTATTCGCATAGTTCTTTTGCATTCGAATTGTACAGTGTTATTTACTTACTTGCTCAGAAAGGTATCTATAGATATCTCGTTGGATTGCAGACTTTTACGGTTCGGGTTCGGGCTATGGGACTTGGGACTTTGCAATTTGCTTATTTTTCGCGTATGGCAGATCTAACTCTAGCTGTCACGTCTTTCCTACTAATAGGCAAATATTAACTAAGTAAAATTATCTATCGATACACAAATAATTGAATTTCGCACATAATGAAGTAAACTTAGAGCGAGCTGGAATCGAACCCCCGACCCTCTGCATGAGAGGCGGTAGGTCGAACCACTAGGCCACCACGGCTTCTAAGTTTACTTATGTGCGATATTCAATTTGAATATACCACTGAGCTTTTCGGTGAAGGAAAACATCGTGAGGAAACCTGCACGCATCTGCGAAGTAATTCAAAGATGAGTGTGAAGTCCCCAATCCGCTCTGGGCCCGCGTGGGGACTATAGCCCAAACCCTCTCGTGATGAGAGGAGCCCTGTGCCCCGCCGTGGGACGCAAATAGGCTGTAGTAATAATAAAAATAAAACACAAAGAATTAATTGTAAAGTGTAAACCCGGATTTCTTCTATGTAGAAATTTCATTACAGTTACACGTTTACATAGAATTTAAACTAGATATAACTAAAACGTTTATGGCTAAGTCGAGTGCTAAATCTATTTCCGCGCATGCGTCTGTCCGTATTTAGCTTAATTGCTTCCATCCTCTGTCTTTAGTTTCCGAGTATGCGTAACAGATCATCAACGAGATTTAGAACTTCTCTAAAACTAAAATTCGTACTAAGTATTTTCTTATACAGCAGACCCCCATTATAAAAATAGTTTCCACTATATTTTCATCATCAACGTCCTGTAAGATTTTATTTCATGCTGTATTAGGTAAGTTTGAGCATCTGAAAGAAACTTTCAGCTATATACGCGTATCTTAAGGTCTGTTGTTCGAGATCCGATATCAATAGCTGTTGTGAATAAAACGTTTTTATGTTATGATATATCTGGGAGCTTTTAAACGAGTGTAGGTACTATTCCAGAATCGGCAATGCATTATCAGTTCCAACGAAACTCCCGTCGTCTATAAGCTGCGTTTGAGTTATTACTTTAACATCGGTCATCCATGCTACATGCCACTTTACCTACATGTAGGCTTTAGCTAATAAAAACAACTAGGTATATAAGCATAATAACCAACTTTGTAGCTATGTTCAACCGTGTTTATGTTAAAAGCATTTCTGTGTGCATGTAGTAGGTAGGTAGGTGATCGTCTTTTTATGGTGTTGCGAACGTTTGGTACTCTTAAGAGATCAATATCGTGAAACCTTACGGAAAGACATAACTAAGAGCGACTGAACAATAGGAGCTCAAAATCCCCGTAATAATGTTTTGGTTACTGAATTCGACCGAAGGCAACGAGACATTGCATATGGCCTCTAAAAATAAGCAGCCCCTGAAAAAGATTCAGTACCAATTTAGGTAGACACTTTCACTATTTACATATGTATTTACAAAATGACTAATCTTTCCTGTAGCAAAAGATTAGCGTAGAGGCCCCGTAGCCGTGCTACGGTCGTAGGCCGTAGCGCCTCACAAGGTCAAGGATAGGCTTTATATCGCGGTTTGTTAATTTACACCTTTTGTGTGAAAGTGGGGCATCTTGTATATACTTACTGCGAAATGGTAAGCATATGTATAGTTTGGCTGATATGTTTATGCTTAGGTGATTTTTTCAAAACTTATGTGTTTAATATATAGCGTCAAGCAAAACGCTATGACGATATTTTAGCCACAGTACGTGTCAGCTATCGATTCTAAGCATGTTTTCTAGGTTTTTATTTTTTTTCGAGTCGCTAAAAAAGTTTTTTTTATGGCCCAGTATGGGATTGATGGTGTGAGCGATACCTGAACCCCATACAATTCTTTTTACCAAAAAAAAAACTCGAAAAAAAATTAAAAGCCTAAAAAACATGCTTAGAATCGATAGCCGGTTCTGTGGGTAAAATATCGTCACAACGTTTTGCTTGACCCCGTAAGTATGTTCACTGTTTTTACATAGATATTTTGATATACTTAAGTATATTTAAAGTATCCACAGTAGGTACTCGTACCTACACTTGGTACAACAAATTAATAGGCTGGGCTTACGTTCAAGAAAGTTCAAGTGAAGTCCTTCCGTGTTTCCTCGCGAGCTGACGACTAATTAAAAGAGTAATAAAGCAAAAATAAAGTGTAATTATAACGCAAAAGAAAAGCAGTCTACCCTCCCTGAAAATTACTTTACCCGCTTATAATTATAAACAAACAATAACCGTTCACCAGGACCACCGGGGGACTATCCTGTAAATATTTATCTTTCGTCCATTTGAAGTTACCGGGTGTGGTTCGTCGCAGGTTGATGGCTTGCTAGACTGACAGGTGTAAAGTGGTAAGATTTCTATTTTACTTTAAAAAAAATCAAAATTTCATCATTTTTCCTGACTCTTTCGCATCGTTCAAAAAGTATGTTCAAAGCATATCCATAAAAAATACGAGTTACTGTCTCCCTACATTACTTATATAACTTAAAAATATTCGGGGAAATAGATTTCCTATCTACATTTTAAGGGGCTCTATTCGAAGTCTTAAATAGGGACAGGCAGATTCCCGATGGCTTCGCTATTTCTATCGCTTTGAGAAGAAGGTGCATAAAAGAGATTTATCCGATCTTTATCGCTCTAAAACATATAAAAACCAGCATAAAATAACTTTGCAGACAAATGTTCCAATCGATTTCTTTTTACCGTTAAAAAATATAGTCGCATTTAGGAGTTTTTTCATGCATACGGTCTTACAGCCTCTCCGGTCTTACCCCGCTATACCTTATACTTATAACCGAAAGTCGCATAAGAGAGGTTTTTAGGACTAATTTGTTTGTTGGGAGCTGCTTAAAGTTCGGTTGCAACGACGCGACGCGCGAGCGAAGCTGTATTTAAGACTTCGAATGGAGCTCAAGGACTCTATTTTGATAATATTACAGTAGTTTAATTTACAAACTTGAGTAAAGCCCCCGTAGATAATTTCGAATGGCGCTAGGTGATTGAGGTATTAAAAATCCGTGGGGGGCTTGTTCGACCTCCGCCGCGCATGCAGAGGGTCGGGGGATCTAATCCAGCTCACACAGCTGAGTTTACATACTTATGTGCGAAATTCAATTTCAATTGACCATCGAGCTTTTCCGCGAGGGAGAACATCGTGAGGAAACCTGCACGCAGGTGCAAAGTAATTCAAGGATGTGTGTGTAGTCCCCAACCCGCACTGGGCCCGCATGGGGACCATCGCCCAAACCCTCTCGTCATGAGAGGAGGCCTGTGCCCAGCAGTGGGACACAAATAGGCTGTTGTGGTGGTGGTGGTGATGTATTAACTGTCTTTGATATCTTCTGACTTGCCTTTAGCTGCGTTATCATATCATACAAACGGTTCTTTCTCTATTTAAGAATAATTCTTTTTTTATTATGAAATCTTGTCTCATGGTCTTTATCAATGAAACGTACAAATGGTTCGTATTCGGTGTCGAAATTATGTTCGTTATTATACGATTTGCTATAATAAGAATGTAGAACGCTGAAAATGAAATTGGCTTACGGTTGCCCGGCCAATTCAACATCAGCCGCATAATTCATTCGAACTTCATTTGGGAAACATTCAACATTGAATAATGAAATTGGGTGTGTTCGTGACTGAGCAGCAGAATTAAGCGTTAAATATCTTTTTTAATTCTTCATTAAGAGCTTGTCACGAGAATATTACCACTTAGGTAGTTAAACACAAATATTAACTTAGCTACCTAGTCTTTTTCATTAATGGTAAAGTCGCATTTAGAGGTTTTAATAGCTCTAGTGCACAGCCAAAAATAGGAACAAAATAGTAAAGTCAACAAAACCTACCGACCGTAGCGTAGCTTTCAAATCTAATCCTCGACTTTTTATTATTCCAATTTAAGGACCTCTACAAAGATATCAAGATGAAAGAGCGATTGCTTTTTAAATATTTATCGCTATTTCAATCGAATTAATTTCGTTCCTTTTCATCTGTAATTTATTTTCTAACATTTCCACTTCATCGGTTTTTAGGGTTCCGAAGTCCACAAGGAACCCTTATAGTTTCGCCATGTCCGTCCGTCCGTCCGTCCGTCCGTCTGTCCGCACTATTGCTCGGAGATGCTTAGGTCTAGAGAGCTGTAATTTGGCATGAAAATGCATATTAGTTACGCTGACAAAGTGGTACAATAAAATTTTGAATTTTTTTTTTATAGGGTACCTCCCCTACTCGTAAAGTGGAAATGTATTTTTTTTTTCTTGCGTACCCCATGGTGCGGCATATCGTTGAATAGGTCTTAAAAAATATTGTCGGTTTGTTAAAACCATTTTTTGATTAAGTGATGCGTTTGTGAAATATTAAGCTTTAAAGTGCTATTTTTTGTTAGAGTCACGTGTCCCCCCCCCCTGCCAGCTAAATGGTGGTATTTGGATGGCTGAAAAAAATCACGGTTGTGGCATATATAACGTAGTTGAAAGGAAAACTATCAGAGCTAAGTAGGCTGTACAAACTTACGAGTAATAGTCGACCAACTTATAATGATGATTTTTCTCGAGCGGCAGGGGCGTCGGGCGGGCACGTCATACTACAGGCTAGCTAGATGCTATAAGTCTTAGAAAGGTACTGTGGGCATCCTCAACTTCGGAACCCTATAATTTGCGCGTGGCCCGACACGCACTTGGCCGGTTTTCCATCTAATCTTGGGCCTGATTCGAATTTGGAAATACGGATATGGGATACCCTACATCTACTACTTAAATTCGTCAATTCTAACTTTCTGGTACTGAGTGTATAACTAATACGGGGGCCTCATTCAGGAAGCAAAGGTATTTCATAGGGATTCTATAAGAAGCGTCAAAACGTTACGGCGTTGAAACTGAAACTGAACTGAACTTAGATTCATTAAAGTTCAATTTGAGTGCCATGACGTTTTGACGATCCCTGTAGAACCCTTATCCTTGTCTCTTTGTTTCCCGAATGAAGCTCCAGATAAACCAACAACAAAATAGCCTAACTTTGCTCTATGTATCCTAGAATAGAGTTACTTGGAAGGAATAAGAAGTTACGTATGGAGTATGTTGTCCGAAGTTAACCCGACTGACCCGTATGTTGTCTTATTATGTTTGCGAAAAGTTACTTCTTTCTCCATCTAGGTACCGAGTTAGCTGTAGGTACAGCTTCTATAGTTAAACGGCACGAAGTATTTTTGAGGCTTTAACGTTTTCTATTCCTTCTTCAGTGACAATCAAAATACCTACCTACTTCATGCAAAAATAAACATGTTTTAACCTATGTAAAACCTAACATTTCTGTCGCAGTACGTAAAAATTGTCTCTGTAATATGCATAAAAATGCTGGTTACGAGTAAACTGATGTTTTTTTAGTTAAAAAGTAATTTTTCAACTAAGTTCCTAATTAAGTAAGTGCCATTCATTTTTTAAGTAGATAACACGATTTTTGAAAAAAATAATATTTCCGACTGCAAACAAACTTTTGTTGTCACATTATATATTTTTGTAATCCGTTCATTAAGTCCTTTATTTGGTACCCCTTTTTTTTTTAACCTTGGGAAAATGCCTTTACGCATCCCGTTCGGCCGTTGGGTGAGGACTACCGTCTAAAAACCCAAGGGTTTACCTCATGCCGCATAGTGACGGGGTGCGGGATCGCCGTGACGCATTCAACCGCTGCCCCGTCGCGGCCGCCCGCCGGAGCAGGACTCCTCCAAGTTGGGGCTGGAAACCCCCCACCGCTGGAGGCGTGCCGAGGAAAAAAGACACGCCGACCAGCCCGAGGACTCGACCCACGGGCAGTGAACCCCCCCGGTTCACCACCCGAGTCCTCAGCAGCAATCCACTAGGGGTTGGGTTTTGGGGAAACTCCTTCCCCCTTCTGTGGATTCTGCGCACCTCAGGTGGGGTTGCGGAAGACAGGGAGAACGGCGCGTCGTAATACCGACACTTCTCTTCCCCTGCAACACCACCCCACAAAAGCAGCCCTTAAGGGCCGCAACCTCCAAGTGAGGCCCCAGTCAGCAGGTGACCGGGGCCGCACAAACGTCACCCTGAAAAGGGCAACGTCCCCACTCGTCTCCTCTGCAATGCCCTTTGCTTAAATCAAAGGGACGTGCAGAGAGACACTCCGAGGCTAAAGCCTCCCCCCCCCCTTGTCGGGTATTAGCCATCAGCCTTCAATATCCCGCATGCGGGAAATTGTAGACCAATGCCCAGGGTGCACCGGCACCAAGCACTCCCGTTCCCCCAGACGAATTCGAAAGGACTTGCAGCACATGGGCACACGAGGAGGAACCCGACTCGCACCTTTATTTGGTACCCCACTCGATAGGCTTTGATAAAAAAAAAACATTTTGGAAACGTTTAAAATGCCTCCAAAAGTCAGCCATTTTGTTTTTTGCAATTTGACCAGTGTCACTCTCATGCTAAAATCCATCGAGCCATTTAGGCTAAACAGCGTGCTAAAGAAATATACATTCATACATACATTCGAAAAACATAACCCTCCTTCTAGGCTAAAAATGTGTATGATCTTATGGATAAACGGCATAAGAATTTAATTTGAAAGGAATTCTTCAAGTGACCTTTACTTAACCGTCCTCAACTGAAGTATTCTTTGCCCTTTTAGCCTTAGCAGCTCTTCAATGTGGAGAGTATCAAAATTCAGGTTGTTATTTACCTATCTATGTTTTGGGTTGAACGACGTTCGCACTGGGGCTCTTCCCTATCCCTGCGCTCAGGCGTCACAGCGCTCAAATTGAACTTTAAATCTAGCTGCTTAAAGTTCGGTTCAACGCCGTGACGCTTTGACGGTAGGGATAGGGAACTTCCCTTTCCCTATGGAACGGTTCGAATAGAGCCCCAGATTATAGACGCACGGAACATAGTTTTGAAACATTGTATGATTTATCTAAGTATGATAAAAGCATTGATAGGTTTTTGACCAACAACATAGAATTGGCTGTAATAGGCTGTTTTAATATAAATGATACCACAGGTACCGCCACTCGAACTCAAACAACTGGCCTCCTGAAAAAAAAAAACGAAAACTAAACGCTGTCAACACTAATAATATAAGTTATTCGTAACTATATACTTTGTTTACTTAATTAAATTGATCCCTGGCTTAATTATTATAATGACTTGTCACAATCGCGCCCGGTCCCTGACGTGCCGTGACGCGGCGCGGGAGTGTCTAGGCCCTATATCATTCCCTAATGAGCCTGCCGTCCCACTTCCTGCCATTTTTGTGAGCTAAGGGAATCAATTAACGCCCCAATTTTGTTCACCGCTTACTGTGTCAGCTAAACGATGTGGTTAAAAGCATAACTGATATTACTTATGTCAAGTCAAACTTCTTAAATAACTAGGTATACTAGTATAACTATCTTAACTTTAAATACGAGGTTCTATACACTTTCCCTCGATAGTTTATTATAGTAGATAGTTTTCTGTGCTGTTTAGATCCATCGAAAATAGAAAACAGTAAAGTACATTACGGAACCCATTACGTAATCACCTAAGTAATTATTTATTAAACACAGTCCGTAATTATCGTCCTCTCCTTACCCATTATCCCACATTACGTGGGATCGGCACAACTTGATTCTTTCTTCGATTTCTCTCAGTCGTGCGTCATCTCAAAGATCACATCCAAGAATTTTTCAGTAGTATCAAACAAAAATTGGTTTGCCTGAATCCGGCGCAAGGTCCGCTAGATAAGTAATCGAGTTGTCCAAATAGGCACTAATTTGAAATATTTGAACAAAGTTATCTGATAGGTACCTACCGTGATACAATGTACATACTGAAAAGCGTTCATTAGATGGTTACGGAAGGAATCGTTGTTAGATACTTCCTTTTGTACTCATAATTTTCGTTTGCCGTGCTTAAACGGAGATAAATTGACGCAATTTTCAGTATTCGAATTGTCTCTTAAATAATTCAACAATGATAATACTGTTTTGTTTGTCTTGGAGAAATGGCGAAAATATCGCTTTCAGTGTCGGCTCATGACATTTTGATTTATGATCTCGCTGGCGACATCGTCGTCGTCGAAGAAGTGAAGGGAAACACCATGAATTATTAGTTTCAGTACACTGAAAACAACGCGTTCTCTCGTGAAAGGACCAAATAAAAAAAATTAAAAAACTTTTCACATCTGACTATTGAATGCAGATATTTATATTGAAAATTCAAATATCCCGCGAAATAATTTATCATCACTAAGTTCAATTAAATGTGCGCAAATATAAAGAGAATGGTCAAAATCCGATCAGAAGTTTCGGAGAAATACGTGGTATTTTGTATAGTTGCTTGGAAATATATATGTATATAGATAATCAGGAAACGTGAAAATCAGGCAGTTTCAATAACATTACATACCTAATAGTACACACCTAGGACGGTCAAGTAAAGAAAGTCTCAGATCGCGGGTAATTGAGGCCCGAGCCGGAGGCGAGGGCTATAATCTAGCGGTCTGAGGATTTCTTTACGACCGCCCGCGGTTAGTATACGATTTTACGTCACCACCTGGCCGTGAAGAGGGATTTTTCGTAGCGCCCAAGGGCGGTAAATCCCGCTTTTCGGTCTGGTGTGACGTAAATTACATTTACCCCGTAGGTATTGAATCGATGAACATTTTTTCAAGTCTAGTTTTTTCTTAATAAAAACCGGCCAAGTGCGAGTCGGACTCGCGCACCGAGGGTTCCGTACAAACCTGTAAGGTTTACAAAGTTCGTTCTTTACGACAATCGAGTCATAACTATGGTATTTTTATTGCAAAATGAAATTCATAACATTACAATGGGGAAAGATGGAGTAGCATAAATTTAAGACAAAGATCTTAAAAAATATATATTTTGTAATGTAACTAAAAATTTAAGGTTTTCGGAATTTTTCCTTTATGTGTGCTATAAAACGTTGCTTCATGCCAAATTTCAAGATTCTAGGTCGACTGGAAGTACCCTTTAGGTTTTGATTCCCTTGCGAGTACTTGCGAGTTTCAAAATATGCAGCTTAAATTGCTGTTTCTTTTGATTGCGTTGACATAGAAGTTTGATTTTGTTACAGCTTAAAGGTATTATAGACCTGAGTATTTGGTATGAATTTCAATTTAATACCTCTACGCGTTTATGAGGAAATGGGTAGTAAGGTTAAAATTATTAAAAAAAAATATATTATGTGATGTAACTAAAAATTTATGGTTTTCGTAATTTTTCCTTTATCTATGCTATAAGACGTTGCTTCGTACCAAATTTCAAGATTCTGAGTTCATGGGAAGCACCCTGTAGGTTTTGATTCCCTTGCAAGTGTCGAAAATTTGCGGCATAAACGGCTGTATCTTTTGATTGCGTTGGCTTAGAAGTTTGATTTTTTCACAGCTTCAAGGGACAGTAGACCTGAGTAATTGATATAAATTTCAGCTTCATACCTCCACGCGTTCCTGAGAAAAAGGGTCTTGACAGACGGACGGACAGACGGACAACAAAGTGATCCTATAAGGGTTCCGTTTTTTCCTTTTGAGGTACGGAACCCTAAAAACTTAGCTAAGAACATCCACGATTACTCGTAACTCATCTATCAAACCAAAGAAACTAAACCAAAATCAGTTCACCAATTGTGGATCTAATTACAGGACACACAGTTAAGTTATTCACCCCTCTTGTTCTTGTCGGGAATTAATTCCAAATCTAACTACCTAATGCTAACTGGGACTAACCCTGCAGGCAGTTATATGTTATGGCGTATTCTATAAGCCTTTCTCCTGAAGCTATAACGGTGGTAACTTGGAGGTCTAGCTTGTTAGAGTCCGCATTTATACTTCCAAATTCAGAACCAACGGTGGAGCTCTCATCGAATTCCTACTCGATAATTCAATTCAATCATTTATTCAGCAAATTGGCCACATAGGGGCACTTTTACACGTCAGAAAAATAATTTACCAGCGCTTCCTAGACCCATTGCTTGAGAAGAAGCGCCGCAACAAACTCAAGCAGAAAGATATTACCGGCGGCGCAATGGTAGAGCCATATAAGTAGTTAATTAATTGTGTAACCCACTGACATACTATAAATTGATGATGAATTGCATAAAACGAAACAGCGCTAGTTGCCGTGTGAGGTGGGTCGGATCCAGCGCGGAGGAGATCCCTCCCCTGCGTGATTTGAGGCCGCTAAATTGT
Organism: Aethes cnicana; assembly: GCA_963971205.1. Taxonomy (NCBI): domain Eukaryota; kingdom Metazoa; phylum Arthropoda; class Insecta; order Lepidoptera; family Tortricidae; genus Aethes; species Aethes cnicana. The sequence goes on along the minus strand of OZ020278.1, from coordinate 9,164,967 downwards.
CCTCTTCCTCGCCCGCTGCTGATGGATAATTGCTCCTATTCCTTCACACACAAGCCTCATAATAACATGCAACGGTGTCCCGGGAAACAGGAATAGTTAAAGCAGGAAGAACAGATTGTTGCACTTAAAACATGCTTTTGTACTCAGTGGATATTTAAATCGGTTGCCGTCGCGGTATTCTTGTTAAAAATACTGTTGACGTCATGTAGTCGAAATTTGAGCTGAATTTGTTTTAGTTATTCTTTTATGAATGCGTTGTTTTAATTTAATTTACAGTATTTATTCCCTTCTGTGTCGTAAACATATTATATACAGCGGACATCAAAGGTATTATTTAATTGACTAATTGCTAATTTACCCCATTTTTGCTAATTACTCGTGCGGCTATTACCTACACAATATCATTAATATTTAGCTGCATATGTATAGATAATTTTAAAATTATTATTGGGTTTTATACCTAGCTTCTGCCAACGACTTCATCCACGTAGGATGGAGAATAGGTGACAGACGACAAATACAGTTACTTTCTCATTTATGATTCTAGTAAGTATTTATGGTCGAAATGTGTCTGCCCTGTCCTTTAATTGTCGTGGTAATTAAAACACAAGTACAGTAAAATCGGCCTTTAAAGAAAACAAACTTATCGCGCACGCACTCTACTACAGCCTATTTGCGTACCACTGCTGGGCACAGGCCTCCTCTCATCACGAGAGGGTTTGGGCTATAGTCCCCACGCGGGCTCAGTGCGGATTGGGGACTCCACACACATCTTTGAATTACTTCCCAGATGCGTGCAGGTTTCCTCACGATGTTTTCCTTCACCCATTTCGCACATAAGTAAACTTAGAGGTGCGAGCCGGAATCGAAAAAAATCGGATGTCTCCGTGTGAACGGGCTGTTGTAAGACAAGTGTCTAGTTTATGTTTATCATTATCATATAAGTACCTAAGCACCTATGTACTAGGTAGTACGTATTTAGACCTCAAACTCAATCAATGAAACGATAATAATATAAATCAAACCCCTATAGTTTTCCTGTCAGTCAACAAGGTATCACTATAATATGCCGAGTAATCTTTGACAAAGACCTAATTTTGGCCCGAAAATGATAGGAATGCTCTGATTTATTACCGTTGGCATTTGTATCGACTAATTTAATTTTCATAAGTCCTTGATCGCGTTCCACTGACACATTATTTTTCTTGCACCTGCCTGACAATGGCGTAACGTCATGGTTACGCTGCGTTAAGTGGTTTCTATTCCAGCCACTTCCTAGATAAACTTTGATATTTCAATAGTAATTACTACCGGAATTCATACTAAAGTTTTGACACGGTGGTCGTGGTTTCATGACGATGCATGAAGCTCTCCTTGCGATGCGCCTCCATATGCAGTCTTCGGCACTACGGAAACATTGGACTATTTGATGTTTGCGTCGCAGCTTTTATTACGTCTGTCATACACGTGGGTGACTGGCTGCTAGACCGCTTACCCTCCACTTATCCCTGGACATAATAATCTAAAATACTATACTTAATTCCAATATTCACGTAAACGAGTAAAACATTTTTGTATTCAAATGCAGCCCTAAAATTTTGCAGCTCGCGAACCCTTTCAGTAAGGTCGTCACGTGGCTGAATTAAGCAAGTTTTCCTTGGTTTGAATAAAAATAACTATTCAGTACACGTCCCATTTGCCTGGAGGATCGTGGCCTACTTTTGAGCACTCATCACTTGTCTCGCATGTCTATGTCACTCCCACACAGGTATTATGCATCGTAACCTTATTTAGTTGAACGCACAAGATCGTCCACATCCAGACAGCAAATAAGATTTTGCCAAGAATTTTATTGGGACAGAAATTGAATTAATTTATTTAATTTATAAGCACCAATATATAGAGTGATTTATAGGGATTGGGTATTATAATTTAAATTCATTAACATTACGATATCAAATCATAACGCTTAATCAAACTCCCAGAGCCTTTGCGCTTCTTGTGACATTGCATTCTTTAATGTCATTCATTATACCTGAAGGGAGTTTCAGCGACTTTCACAAGGTCCTCGATACTACAACTTAGAACATTCCCGATTTCGCGTTTGATCTTCGAAGCGAAGCGGCTTGTTATTCGATTACTGTCAGATTCCATCTACGAACAACTTTGTTCTTCCAATAAGTAATTAATTAGCTTAATATTACCAGAAACAAGGAAATTATATAGATTGAAGATCTCCTTACATTGAGGCATATATCGGCAATATCTAGGAGCGCTTCAATTTTCCATATTTAGCCTGTAACTGGCCGTTGGATATTGCTCATAGAGTTAAAATTTGGTGTGATTCTGGGTTTACCCCATTTCTATGATATTCTTTTTCTTTAGATGCCACTCCTATTACTGAAGGTTGGCCATTAGCTCAGCAAATTTCTTCTTGTCTCTAGCAAGATGGAACAATACTACAGCACTCCGTATATCCACTCCCTGATATTCCTCAGCCAGGACTTTTTCAGCGGCCAACTCCACGCTTTCCGGTAACGGCGTCAACCCATGATGATTTTACTTCGTTGCAGCATCATATCTTTGATGTCGAAAAACGTGACCGAGATATGCCGTATTTTTCTTTTTGACGCAGTCCATCAGCATGCGGTTTTGGCCGACTCGACGTAGGACTTCGGCGTTGGTGACTTTCTGCGTCCAACTTATTGACAACATACGTCGATAGGCCCACATTTCGAAAGCTTTCTATGATATTACAGAACGAAAAATAAATTACGTACAGTTTTTCGAGCCTGAGAGCCTCGGTGCACTCAGCCTCCCGTGCCCTTGACAGTACTGGTACTTGTAACTCGGCGACGAGAGCATCTCGTTTTACTTGCGGCTCTGCTTCTAGTTGTTTCTCGGCGTTGGTTTTACAACGGTGTTCAATCAATATTATTGGTTCGTTTCGTGTATGTAGAAGGTAGCTATTAAGTAGTAGGGATCAAAAGTTGAAAATATTTCTAAACTCACTCACTCACTCAGTCAAGAATCAAAATGCCTATAATAAATGATAATATGCCTTCACTTAATATCACTTTATCACACTTCAAGTAGTTTTAGTAATGAAGGCATCATTCCACATTCAGGCATATCTGGCACATTTAATACGTGCCTACATGAAAAAGATAGATACATCATTCAATATTATAAAAGATAGTGAGTTTTCAAGTGGACGTAAAGAACATGGCGGTTGTTGCCTGAAATTAGGTCATTTTTTTTCTCACCACTGGAATGCGTGGAATAAATTCAAATATTTTAAGGACTATTCGAAGAAAATTTTTCATCCGACGGTTGGAAAATCAGCCCTCGAAATAGAATGTTACCTTTTCTCATTTATAGAACATTCTCAACCCTTAATAAAGGTTACCTAGAGCTGGAAATAGGCTCGTCGGGGTACTTGGTCTGGTCAGGTCACTTGGCCGGGATGCCACAGCGTTGTTTATTCGTGATCTAGTTTCTAGATTGGATAAGTGCAGCAATCGACACTAGCGTGAGTAAAACGACGATACTTGAGTACCTAATAAGTTCATGTTCTTCTTAATTGTCAATGTCGGTATACCTACGACATTTGATTAAATATTTAGGTCCCTTTGAGCAAATTATATCAGCGAGGACCAGCCAGCCGAACTGTGGCTGGTCCCGAATAGTCAGAATTTCCGAGCCGTTGGGCCATTAATTTCTTTCGCGAGTTTCCAACTTATCTTCGTCAACACGCGGTGGTTTTGTCGCTTTTCATTAATTATTTCTGTGAACCATATTTTTTGGAGATCACATATAAGTAGTATTAGTATTCGAATAACAGATCAGCGGCCATATTTAACGTCCTTCGAATTCCTTAGTCTATAGTATCTTAGTGTACTGTTTTACTATTTGATTTTTTTTTGGAAACTAACTACCTAATAAAACGGATAAAAAAGTGAAGTACATTACTCACAACACAAATTCAACATTTTACGAGTATATGTTACTTTTGAGTAACTTAAATAAACCTAAGTCCAGTATGCCTGTGGTTTGTATTTTGCACTGCTAGAAGTCTAGCCACAAATCCTGAGGCACCCGGGAATCGCAGCCAATTCTGCCGGAGTGCAATTTCCTGAAACGGCTTTTGCTGGGCTCATTTTAATTTAATTTCCCGAAGTGTTAGATTTATTAGCGGCGTGGAAAGTTAGATGTCGTTCGAATGTTTGACTCGATTTTATAGTCGTGTATGACTTTGACGTAAATACTGAATAATACGTGTAGGTAATAGGTAGGTTCAAATATTGAAAAAAAGAGAAGTTATAAAAATAAATAAATAAAAATAAGTTACAAAAATATAACTTTATTTTGTTATCAACTAAAATGAAAAGATACAAATATTTTTAAACTAAAAAGAACTGTACCTACCTACAAAAAAACTTGATCTTACTGTCAATACGAAAATTAATTTTCGCAAAGCCAGTGGAAAATTAATCGAACGTAAACCTTGAGCCGTAGAGTTCTATTAACAATAAAAGTCATTAATAATGCCCATTACTGCCCTGTAGGCAGGTAATTTGTTTGGTCGAAAACCGCAACTCAATCCCTTTGGGACCACAGATGGAATAATGTTGACTAGGCAGACGAATTAAGTAGGTAGTTTTCAGTACAGAAATTCAGAATACGAAATTTAGTTACTCATACTTTAGTTGCACTTCTCTCGTGTGTAGGTAGGATGTAGGTAATCTGATTACCTGATTACATATTTTGATGCTTTTATTGCCGTTTTTCAAATTATTTAAAATGTGAACAAAATATTGAATTTACGCACCTACTCGACCAGGGAAAAAGGGCTATTAGGTATAGCTTGTTTTTAATTGTTTTCTGGGGTTTGTGTATGACTTAGGAGTCTTGACTGACTCAATATAGAATAATACGCTTTAAGAACTAACACAGTCACTAAGAGTAGATCTAAGTTATATCTATGACAAAAAATTCAATATTGTGGAGTGCAATGGAGTAGAGCGACAATTTTGTCTAAATATAGGCCCGTAAAAGGTCACAAATTTACTTTTATAACGGCAATTCTACTTCACTCCAAGTTTATGGGGCGAGCTGACCCTTGTCTAATGTTGGTAAAAATGTTACATTGAAACCATCGTCTCTTTCACAGTTCATAAAATGTAAGTTTTTCTTTTAGCCCAAAAACGGAAAGTCGGGAAATGTAAACCTAATATCCACATTAAGATAATGTAAAAACTCAAAATTATTGATGAACATTTTAAGTTTCATAAAGGGGCTCGTGTAAAATAGAACATTTTAATCACAAATTACATGATGTAGTTAATTGCCCTTGCAATTATGAAGGTAGTTAGTACTAAATTTCCCCTCGGTGTCCAACATTTTGAATGAACGGTTGCGATTGTCGTGATTAGTCGTGTCATACCAAACATATGGCGCGTAATTAAAATATATAAAAGAAATATAAATTAAGTACTAAAATTCAAATATATTTTACTTCGTACGCACTCAATCAATGATAAGATTAACTATCAATGATATTGTATAGAGTCAATTACCGTGTAGAATTTGATTGTAGACGGTTATCTTATCAAACTGTTCCATAAGTCGTTAAGGGTTAAAAAAATACCTAGCACCTGATCTATTTGTACTTAACCAATATGCCCTTAGTAATTATTAAATTGAGCTTTATTTTACGTGAAGTCGTGATTCGTGTTTTTATTTGGAGATATCAGTAACTTACCTGACCGCGTATCTCACTCACCAGAATTATTGGAAATTGGACTTTAACTACTCCACCCTAAAATTAACATTACTAGGCCAAAACAGCGTGTAATACGAGGGAAAGTGATCTATCAGTCGATCGGACAGTCGGACCCTTCCGCGTGTCACGTCAAGCGGATAGGAAGTAATGGTAGGGTGCAGGACATTGGCCTTCCGATGCAGGCAGACATTGCCATAAACGAACGTGCTTTTTAAACGGACCCACTACATAAATAAAAATAACACAAATTCACTCAGAGCTTGGAACGGGAACGGTCAGCGTTAAAAGCTAGCTGGGCAGTTTAGAGCCTTGTCACAGTGACGTACGTAAACTGATAGTGGTTTGAGTTTGGTAATAAATACATCATTGATACGACATGGTACTAAAATGCCGAACTACTTTTTATTCTGTACTAAGAGAAGTAGGTCAATAGGACTTGCACTAAGCCTCATAACTCAGGTTTAGTTGTAACTTAACTCAAGTTTGAGGCTAACCCGAGGTCAGTGGCGATGCTGCAAGTCGGCCTACAAATAAATGACAACATTAACGTCGTTTGCAGGTGCAAAGTTTGCAAAAGCGTAGCTTCGAGTCAGCTCGGATTTCCTCCGGTGTACCGGGGGTGTGCGGAGGGTCCCGAAAGCAGCCAAGGTGTCTCCGATAAAGTTGTCGGCGATGGACAGCAACTCGGTGTCGCCGATGCCGGAGCTTGCGCCGATTGCGGAGTTCGATAAGTCACCGCCGTCGCCGCCGAACGAAGAGGTCCCGATGGATGACCTGCCGCCTCCGCCGGCCACGATCTCTGGACAGACCGATGGCAAGAAGATCAAAATGTGAGTGTTTTTAACAATAATCTAATATATAAAATTCTCGTGTCACAGTGTTTGTAACCAAACTTCTCCGAAACGGCTCGACCGATTCTTATGAAATTTGGTGTGTATGTTCAGTAGGTCTGAGAATAGGACGTAAGCTATTTTTCATAACCACCCTAAAAAGAAAAAATCCAAGGCGGTACGAAGCCCGTTGGGTCAGCTAGTTTCATTATAATAGATAATAATAGATTAAGTCAGCTATGACCCCGTCTTCATGTTGACTCTATTAAAAACTCTTTCCCTAGCTTTGGATCTGTCTTCATACTAATTTGAATTAGCTAATAAAACTACCAATCTCGCTTAGTGACTGCAAGCAAAGACGCCTCTGCCATTGCCAAATTGAATTAAAATCGGTTTAGCTACGATTGTGCGACAAATAGACACAGTGTTTTAAATATTTTATGGAATATATACGAGTGCTTGTATATTTTTATTTAGTTTCCCCAAAAAATGGGAAACATCGTTCTCCAGAAGCTAAGATATTCGATACCGAAGCGATGCACTGTTCAAAATTGTTAAATCACAAGTGTAAATCGATTATCGACTATCATTTATTAACTTATATGGATGATATACTACTACTACTACTACGCCACGCAATTAACTCTAAAACCTTACAAGTAAATTGCATCAAGAATGAAATAACGTGAAATATCGGAATTTCCATCAATATTTAATCGAAATCTAGTTCGTAGCTTTATAATTACTTTCCTGGAAGGTCGGGCGATTTAAGAGAGGTTATTCAACTATTAAATAGATACGTTTAAGTATTTTGGTTCGGTCGAAAGTGAACAAAGTTCATGAACCTTTCTCTGAAAGTGGTGAATGTTTAATGAGGATTCATAATAGCTCGCGGTTTATTTTCTACTGAATGAACCCACCTGATGGATGCTTGATGGTTCTTGGTAAATTTTATGATTTTAGCTGATCAATCAGTTTGGATATTTTACACTTAACACTCTTCAAGTTTAGGTGCTTTTTCAGTGGGATGTGCAGTTTAAACTGTTATGTTTTTGAACATCTTCAATGTTGGTAATGTAAATGTACTATGATTTCGCCGTTAAAAACGTTTACTTCGCTGACAAGGAGTTATATATTACCAATTTTCAATGCTAAATAAGAGCCTATGTCAAACTTGTGATAACTACTTAATATTACTCGTGTTAGGAACAGCAATCAACTTCCAAACGATTGATTACATAACCGTTTACATTCATCACTTCAACAAATAAATGCTCGTACTGTAAGTAAATTACGATACCAACTCCTATTAAAAAATATTTCCTTTTTCACGTCGATGTGGTCCAATACTTCCCCCGGTATCCCGACGCCGATTCAATTTCCTCCATTCAGCTCCCCTTCTAGAATATTTACTCGAAATACGGCCTTTACTTGAAATCCAATCCGACCTTTTCTTCTCTCTGTCACTCTTGATCTTCAGACAATCATCATTGGACTGCGAAAAAGAACAGTAGCATTAATATTTCAAATACCTACTGCATTAGGTGAACCCAACGATTAGGTGAACTAGGCAACTAATGCCCTCGGGCTACGACGAGGGTCTCACATATCTAATTATTTTCTAGTCTATGTATTATTTAGTAGACTTCTTATATACGTTCACCTTATTCTTACTTAAATAATATATTTTTCGTTATTTTCTAAAGAGTTAACGTCCATTTTACGGTGTAGGTATCCACTTTCCATGTTCAATATGATATAATGGGATAAGTCACTGTGATTGTTGAAACAGAGAGGTCTGCTAAAGATATTACTCTAAATGTCACTAACCGCATTAGAGACTGGACTTCATGTTTTTTTTTCCTTTATTTCTAAACCGAATAATCTATAGTACCTATGCTATCAGGGATCTTTTGAAGCGCTTTGCAAAGTGCATGCTAATGTGAATCTTAGGTAATTTTTAGCGACTAAATTGTTCTCGCGTCCACTATGTATGTCCCATTCCCACGTTGCTTAGCGCTCCTGAATACCTACGAGTGTTTGGGTGTCCACAAAATATTTAAAAAATATGGGACATTTGTAATCACTAACTCTTTTTCGGCCCGGTTCCTATATCCAAAAAACTCCTAGTTATCTATTATATTACTTCTAGGTAAAACTCATATTTGCTCCATAGAGAACCTATTTTTACCATCCGTAGCCAAAACGAAATGTTTTGTGGGTATAGGATAGGAACCCGGCGTTAATTTTCAATTAAACTAAACGACAAACAGTGCTCCCATCTACAGTTTGTTAGTTAAACTATAGCGAGTGTGGCACGCTATCTGACTCGCCGCACACGTTTCCAATTATCGTCCATGAGAATTGTCAAGTACTACAGTCAGTCGCCGCGAGGTGGCGCAAGCAGCAACAGTGTTATTTCACTCTTCCAATTTTAAAGTCGGCTAAATAAACAAATGTTATCAAATTAGAGTAATAACATAATTAAAGCAAAATCCTAAATTATTTTGAACAGTTAAAGTATTTCAAATATTTGTATTTGTGGTGTTTGTTGTCCCTTTCTATCAGCTGAAGACGATAAAGTGTGGTCTCATTCTCACACAAACGACTGGTTATGGTTAGCTCGAAGTAGGGCGCCTGCGTCGTTCGGATCGAGTCGAGATCTCGGAGAGAGGCGACACGGACCTTACGAGAATCATGCTCATGTGACAGCTTGCCGCCGAAACTTTTAAAATTCGAATTTTAATTTTGACGCCTGTGATTAGTGAAGTGTAACCTGCCAGTGTCGATAATTGTGAGTGCAGCAAACCAGAAAAATGACGCGAGCAAAGAGTCAACCGTATGTTCATATTATTTTATTTTTAATTAAATACCATATCTAAGTGACAGATATAGCGACTGTCAAATATTTTGTTAATTATATACCCTTCTACTGTACAGTGTAATATGTAAATATTGCAAAGTGTAGTCAATTACCAATTAAGTGCATCCGTCAAAGAAATGCAAGTTGCCGCCTATGCCTTTAGTTAATCCCCACTTGTATCTAATTGGCTTGTTTTAACCGGACTGGGGTATAAATAAGGAAAGCTTAAAAGTTTGGAAATATTTATTATTATAATGTATATTACATTGCTGTGAATTTGGCTAATTTTTATTACAAGTTTAGCTATAGTAAGCTCTTATAAGTTTTGTAATTCTTAGGTTCAAAATAAATATTATTTATGTACCAGGATGTCCATAAAAATGTTTGTTCAGGACTCTCGATGAGGTTTGGTGTGTAAACAAGCCGTGAAACGTGCGTTATCTGCAACAATTGCACATTCTGTCCGCAATTATCGGTGTCATTACCTCAAAATAGCTAGTTGGCGGTAGTTATACTCGTATGTTCGGTACAACACCGTGACACCATCAATATACATGCCTACTAAGACTTCCGAAACAGACATAGGGCCGGTTCCTATATCCACGTAACGCCTCGTTTTGCCTACGGACGGTTAAAATTTGACAGATTCTCTATGGAACAAATGTCAAAAATCAACCGTCCGTAGGCAAAACGAGGCGTTTCGTGGATATAGGAACCGGGCCTGAGTGAATAACAGACACACAGCCGAAACTACCGGTCGCATAAGCTGAATTAAATTTGGCAATCCATGTGCATGTGTGAAATCCTCAAACTGCGCTGGGCCCGCGTGGGGATTATAGCCCAAACCCTCTCGTGATGAGAGGAGGCCTGTGCCCAGCAGTGGGCCGTAAATAGGATGTTGTAGTAGTACGGAGCCCTAAAAATGAGACCTATGATGAACCTATGCGGGTAACGAGGGTTATACCGCCGGAGAAAGCTACTAATTTAAAGAAAGTCAGTTTCATTTCTTTCTATAGGTGAGAAAAATTAACCTACATTTAGCTATCTATCTAAATATATAAAACTCAAAGGTGACTGACTGACTGACTGACTGACTGACATAGTGATCTATCAACGCACAGCCCAAACCACTGGACGGATCGGGCTGAAATTTGGCATGCAGGTAGATGTTATGACGTAGGCATCCGCTAAGAAAGGATTTTGCAAAATTCCCACGGGAACGGGAAAAAAACGGGATTTTACATTTAATATTTCCGCGCATACGAAGTTGCGGGGAAAAGCTAGTACTAGTTAATAAAATACTTGTGTGGCTAAATCTAGACTGGACTAGTTCAATTGGAACTGGCACATTTCATATCGAATAATACTCCGTGTGGGCGCCTGGGACTCAGGATGTGGGATGAATTGAGGCTGTTATTATATCTGCGGGCACACGAGAGCAAGCGGGAGCTGCGATACCTACACACCTATTGCAAACCTATCCTGTAGTATCCTGATTTGTAGGAAATCTGAACCAAGTATGCCATCGTAGTCTAGGTTAACTCCGTCGACGACATGGAAATAGAAAGGAATGGATAGGTTTTTCTGTGTCATTAGAGTTAGAATAAATTTTCCTTTTGTTTCAGCGTATGAATTAACGTCATTAATTCCCTTGAATTTTATAATATGTTTTTCTAAATCAGGAAGCTTGGTTAGGCTGGATTTTTTTATAATGCAAATGGAGCTTCCTGTATCGATTAATAGACGCAGTGGATGCTGGGAATGAGAAGTTTTGACTTCGATATATGGAAGTGTGGACTTTGAATTTTGAGAGACGTCGAAAATAGTAGAATAATTTTCAGACTGAATTTGGAAGTAGTCTGCGAGGTCGTGATCCTTAGAACTTTGTATTTCGGAGTTTGCAGGGGATTTTCGGGTAAGATTACCTTTTTCAAGAATAGTGAGGGGCGATTCTTTTACGAGGCTAGCGACTGGGGTAGCAGATTTGGTAAGAGTATTTGAAATGTTGGGCTTTGTTTTTGAAATAGTAGGATTATTATGGGGAGCAGAGGATACAGTGTTATAATAATTTTCGCTTTGATTTTTGGTATTTGACTCTGTACTAGGATTAGGTGAGATGGACTTAAGGGGTTTGGTATTCGAGGACGTGACAGGGGATTCAGCGGGTTTGATGTTAATTTTAGGGGATCTAGTGAGGATGGATTTGGTATTAGATACAGTGGGTACAGCGGGCTTGCTAGATGCATAGGATTTGGTGGACTTAGCAGGCTTGGTATTGGATGCAGAGGACATACATATTTTCTTAGATGTAGTGGATTCAGTGGAGCTAGTAGGCTTGGTAGTAGATACAGAGGATACAGGGGATTTAGTATGCTTAATATTGGATGTAGGGGACTCAGAGATTTTTTTAGATGCAGAGGATTCAGTGGATTTGGAAATTGATACAGAGGATTCAGAGGATACAGCGTTTTTCAGGACAGAGGCATAAGTTGGACGCTTAGCGTCAATAGAGCCGATTAAGAGTGATTTTGAATTAGTGCCTACATTTCCAAGTTTCCGTCGGCACCGACACGGAACTCGCTGAAGCAGTTTAAAGACTCTTCAATGTCTTGGGAATTGTATTCGGAGCTAGGAGAATAGGAAATAGGCACGCCTTCCACGTGCTGTAACTGACGGGTCAGTGGAGGTCTGGTATTATTGCTGGCATTGCGGGCGTTATTGAATTGGCGCTTGCGACATTGTGAAATATCATGGCCTACGTTTTTACAGTAGCGACATGTAATTGGCTGGCCCGCGGGACCTTTTGAAGTTGAAGGCAAAACTGGCCTGTCGACCTTGATTTTTAGATAACATTGGGATTCTGTATGTCCGCTTTTACGGCATAAACGACAAACTTGCAGGGGAGCAGATGAATTTGATCGAAATTGCAGATTTTGAACTTTTTCCTCCTCAAGGGCGATATTAATTGCTTTATTTAAGGTTCTTGGATTTTGGGATCGAACAAAATTACTGAGGTTGGGTTTGAGACCCACGGAAAATGTGCATAGTGCTAGATCTTCTGTCATAGCAATACGTCCTGGGATATCCTTTTTTAAGGAGTCTGAATTATGAATATCTGCCTGGAGTTCTGTTAAACATTTTTCAATGCGTAACGCATATTGGGCAACTGACTCATTAGTCATTTGTTTACATGATTGTAGCTGTAAGAGCATATGATTATAGTGTTTGATTTCCCCAAAATTTTGTTTTAAAAACTGTTTTAAATCATCAAACTTGTCAAACACTCTGTTTGAACATGCTACCTGTGCTTTACCTTCTAATTTAGAAATTATAAATTTCAGCAATAGACTCTGTTGGGACTCTGTTGCTAGATCTAATGCGTTTTGACAATTAGTCAAGAAAGCGGGGAGAGTCTCACGCTCTCCTCGATAGACGTTAATGAAACTGCATAGGACATTAATCTGGAACTCCTCCTTTTTGATGGGAGTTGCTGGGGTAGCCATCTTAAAATAGTATTCGATTTAGGTATATAGGTATGTGGACTTAATATTTTACAAAGAGTTTAACAGATACAGTGATTTGAAGGGGAATTAGCGTTGACGTCTAGAAACACGAGATAGCGTTGGATAAATGGGTAAGAACGTAAATAGCGAAAATAGACTCACAGGATTGTCACGAAAGATACGAACAGCGTCATATTCTTCTTCAGGATGCGGCAACGGCACAGCGAATCCAGCAGGCTTTCACCGGGAAAGGCTTATTGTCGTGAACAGCTAGCAGCGGCGGCAGGATGGAGCGGAGCGGCTCGAAATGCTCAAGCGCTCTGTAGGTCGTACACGATGGTTCGATACGGCGGGAGATGGCGGAGACAGCGGACACAGTGGAAACAGCGGGAACGGCGTAGAGTTTATGCACTTAGAATTGAACCGTTTTTTTATCACAAATTCGCGCACTTGATTGAATAATGAGTCTGATGCGTAAGAGCGGCGCGGAACTTTATCGATACGGCGGAGCGGCGGTTAAGGCAATTGTGTGAGGACAATCAGGATGCAGCGGATTTCAGATTTCGATCAGGATTTCAAGAGTTCAGTAACTTCACTCGATAGTCTGTAGCAAAACACGATAGAATGCCAGATATTACACTACTGGCATCCCACTTCTGACACCACTGTTACGGAGTGGGTTCTTGAAGGCTTTTTAAAAAAAGTCAGTTTTTAACACACACGTTTAATTAAGTTAACTTGTACAAAAATTAGGACTTGTCCTCCACAAAGCTCAGATCAGACTGTCGAAAATTGGGCGGTCGTTTCCACAGAATGACTAAAAGCGCAGGTGTTATGCACGTGAGAATGCGGCTGGTCAGCAATATGCTTGCGATCTGGGAAAGCTACAACAGTGGGAACATCTGCATACATTCTCCATAGATTTCCGTATATAACAGTACCTAAGTACACTCAACAGCAATGAAACCGGGTCACTTTGTATAGGATTTGACAAAGTGGCTGTTGAGTGTAGTTTGGCAAGCCGTGGTGGCCTAGTGGTTCGACCTACCTACCGCCTCTCATGCCGAGGGTCGGGGGTTAGATTCCGGCTCGCATCCTCTAAGTTTACTTACGTGCGAAATTCAATTTGAATTTACCATGAGCTTTTCGGTGAAGGAAAACATCGTGAGGAAACCTGCACGCATCTGCGAAGTAATTCAAAGATGTGTGTGAAGTCCCCAATCCGCACTGGGCCCGCGTGGGGACTATAGCCCAAGCCCTCTCGTGATGAGAGGAGGCCTGTGCCCAGCAGTGGGACGCTAATAGGCTGTAGTGGTAGTAGTAGTAGTAGTTAACAGTGATTACTAGTGACTGTTGTTTTGTTTTATTGTCGCTTTGACGTCAATTCAATACCTGCTGATATCGTGAAACATGTCACAGCGAAAACCTATACAAGTCAGCATCTTCCTTTGATGTTGAATGTCATGTAACATAATATACCTACATACGGTATAACAGAATAACCTTATACAACGAATGTCTTGTGTACTAGAGCTACTGGAAGATTTCTTTTGAGGTTTAAACGAGCAATTTATATTTCAGATATCTTACGAGTAAGTGTTTTGCGAAGAAATTTTATTTATCCAAGTGGGTCAACTATCCTGTCTTGTGATATTGACTAAACCTTGTTATTGTAGCTATCGGATTTTAATTCATGCATGCATAATTAATTTGATTACCATAGAGAATAGAGAAATCTAATATATAAAATTATTGTGTCACAGTGTTTGTAACCAAACTCCTCCGAAACGGCGCGACCGATTCTTATGAAATTTGGAGTGTATGTTCAGTAGGTCTGAGAATAGTACGTAAGCTATTTTTCATACAAAAAATAAAATTGTAAGGCGGTACGAAGTCCGCGGGGTCAGCTTTATAGTATTTCATAAAATCAATAAAGCAACAAAATAGGTCTATTAGGTACATAAGCTTGGTTAACACAAACGTTATTATCTGTCAATTTAAATGATTTTATTGAATATTAGAACATCGATCCTCTCTATCTCCCTTCTTTAAACAGCCCTAAATTGATAAAATATAAAAAATACACTGTTACGTTATTAGACGTTAGTACGTTGAGAATCTTCTTCTAAAATACATTTATCTAGTAGCTCTAAAATAAACCGATCCGAGTGTAATACTGAAAAATCTAAACCTTAATACCTTTTCCCCGATTCTCGTGTTAAAGAGCACATAGTTTTTCATCAGACAACCCAATACAAGCACAAGCAGCTGGTTAGCAAAGCATCTAGTAAATCCGTCTTTGTCTCCCTTGGGACGTAAGCGAGGTGAATGACCGCTCAGTCCTCGGGATAAATTACGTCCTAGCTTTCGCTTCAGGCAGGACGTGAGTGAAACGCAAGGACGGTAATTTGATCAACAGCTTGTAATTATCTTTGTATTTGAGTTATAGTTATGAATTATGAATTCCTAGTTAATCATGAGTTTAATATTGTTTTAAGTATACTCTTATGACCTTGATGATAATGATGACATTACATGTTATATGGACAATATTTTTTGTAAATATAGCTCATTAAAAATCTAAATTTCATTAAATAGACTCTACTTTTCAGTTTTAATGGCTTTTGTTGGACAAACAGGTTGAGTTTACATCAAAATTGATAATAAATAATTAAAAAAAATACAGATTATAGTAACACATTTTGTGGTTTAGGAAAAAGATCTTTCTACTCACACAACATAAAATTTAAAACGAAATCCTTCAAGTAGTAAATAATTATAGTAGAAAGTAAGGTAGGTTGCTTGAGCCTTTGAAGGTACTTATTCTGAAAGAGGTGAGACGGACGCGATCGACTTTAGTTTTTGCGCCACTTTCCACAACGGGCCGCGGACGGGTCCGAGAAACGTGTTGACGTGTTGTTACCCTAGCGGGGCGCAAGCAGTGAACTTACAGCGGAGAAACAGTGCAGGCAAAAATGATATCGAACCATTTTTGTCTTTTACAATCAATGTCAATTTTTTATTTAAAAGCCGATGCCCGCTGTTGCAAACTTCTTCGTCATTTAACATTCTTCTAGCTTTGAATTTTGATACGTTTTCTCATTGTTTTTCTATTTAGTCAGTGTGATAGAGAGAAAATACATCGTTTTGTGATTCGGATTTGAGTTGCTTCTTTAATATCGTAGATTTTAACCGTTTTTCGCTAATTTCATCACATTTTCCACTGCCCTGCATCGTCATTCGTTACACCCGCGATCTTCGTCCCGCGTAGATTTAGAATTTGCGTAACCGATGATACTACACATATAGACAGATATAGTTATAGAAGTTTAAAAAAATTGGTTTGACCCATTCCCGTGGAAATATCGGGATAAAAAGTTCACGCGATGTGAAGGAAGGACAAACAAACACACTTTCATATTTATAATATTAACTTAGTGTGGATTAAAGTTTGTCTGACACGTTTGAAAAAAAGAACGTGTCCTGTTTTTAATTAGTGGCTATGTTATGGTCACATAACTTATTCTCGTACAAATGTACGAATAAGTATTATTATAGTTAAATTAAATGTTAGTAGGTACAAATGCTGCATTTCATTATGAAGGACGGGGCAGTACTCGTTTCACAAGAGAAAACATACGTGAAATCTATACGATGCTCTTTACTATTTTAATTTGTGGGAATTCTGTGGATGCATATTATGAAACACAGGATTGACAGGATACCTGTATGGTGAACCTTGGAGGAGGCCTATGATCAGCAGTCAGCAGTGTTCAGCTGCAAAATAACTAATGATCTCGAGATCCGCTGTTCTGGCTTGCCTTGAGCCCCTCAGGTCACCAAGATGCCTCAGCATCCGCGAGCACTTGCTGATTTATGGAGGAAGTGGGGGACGTGACGCTATCTCCGCAGTTGCCAATCAGCAATTCCCGGCCTAGGGCTCGAGCCGTTAGACTGACATTGATGCTGTCCCAGTTTAGAACTAATTTACCTCACAAGGGAAGTAAAGCACGACTTACGCTGCTAACAAACATTTGGTACTGTATTTTATTTGACATTAAATGAACGTTAAATGAAGTCCTAGACTACTTTTTTAGGGTTCCGAAGTCCACAAGGAACCCTTATAGTTTCGCCATGTCCGTCCGTCTGTCCGCACTATTGCTCGGAGATGCTTAGGTCTAGAGAGCTGTAATTTGGCATGAATATGCATATTAGTTATGCTGACAAAGTGGTACAATAAAATTTTGAAATATTTTTTTTTATAGGGTGCCTCCCCTACTCGTAAAGTGAGGATGTAATTTTTTTTTCTTGCATACCCCATGGTGCGGCATATCGTTGAATAGGTCTCGAAAAAATATTGTGGGTTTGTTAAAACCATTTTTTGATTAAGTGATGCGTTTGTGAAATATTAAGCTTTAAAGTGCTATTTTTTGTTAGAGTCACGTGTCCCCCCCCCTGCCAGCTAAATGGTGGTATTTGGATGGCTGAAAAAAATCACGGTTGTGGCATATATAACGTAGTTGAAAGGAAAACTATCAGAGCTAAGTAGGCTGTACAAACTTACGAGTAATAGTCGACCAACTTATAATGATGATTTTTCTCGAGCAGCAGGGGAGTCGGGCGGGCACGTCACACCACAGGCTAGCTAGATGCTAATAAGTCTTAGAAAGGTACTGTGGGCATCGTCAACTTCGGAACCCTATAATTTGCGCGTGGCCCGACACGCACTTGGCCGGTTTTTATTTGTACTTTACTTACCTAATTAATCGAGACAACGGGCTGTTTTTTATTTACGAAGAATATAATTACTTTAGGCAATAATTACTCGTAGGTAGTTGTAAAATTTAGAAGGACACAGAATGTGGCAGAATGTAAATGAACACTTTTCAAGAATCAAATGTTATTTGTTTATTACTTAGCGCCTACTGCCTTTGTTTAACTAACACATTATCAGATAACAGCAGGACTACCTAGTTATTTCTAATCAACTGTCTAACGACTGTTAAGTCCTCAAAGTCCGAAAAATTTTCAATTTCTTTATGCGTAATATGGGATGTAAGCTGCATCCAGACATTGCTTAGGTACTTAAAGGTTATGAACGTTTTGTGGTTATTTTTTCATTATGCACATATTCTGGAATAGGTAATCTTAATGCTTTTATGTTCGTTGATATTTCTTAAATTGATTAATAAACTGATTTAACCGTAATAACCTTTTCCTTTCGAAAGAAAACATTCCAGCGATAAAAGAAAACGCAAAAACTTTCACCTCAATTTTCCTTAAATTTTAATCAAAGCGAAATTAATCGAGGGGTCGTTCTCTCAAAAAAATTTTTCAATTTCATAGTCAAATTACTTACATTTTCTTGTAAAGTCAGTTCCCTGAAATGAATTCGAGGTGAGGGAACTACAGAATAATAAGCGAACTTTGACCGTAGGAAATTCAACGAATTAGGTACATGATTTATCTCGCTTGAACTACGAATTTACTTTTATTTAGCATTGTTGTATAATTAATATAAAGTTTCCGATTATTTTTACACTCAAGTTAGGAAGTATGCGGGAACTACGCATTTATTCCGGGATAAAAAGTAGCCTATGTCCTTTCCCGGGATCCCAACTATCTCCATGCCAAATTTATAATATGGATTATTATTAATATGGATACTCAGGTGAAATGCGACACTTTCGGAATTGAAACCTACTAAAAACTGAAAATCGGAATGTATTACGAAATAAAAAACGGACCGTCAAATAAGCCACCCCGCACCTAAATGTCTATTTCCAAGTTCCAACCCCGAAGCACTTACTGATAACTGTAATCAAATGTGTCATGCGAGGGAACGCAAGGGGTGGGGGTTCCCTGTGGATCCATTATGTACCTACTGTACGGGTGACAAATCGTCGAAGGACCATCGGCGATAACATCAGGGTCATTGCACCCAGTTGTAGCTTTACAAAATTAAAAAGCCTTCCAGTATGCAAAACTCGTATAACTTGATTGGCTGCAGCGCTATGCATAGCATGCACTTCACTTGCAGATGAACTGAAATAAAATGAGAAAATGCAAGCGAGCGCCTGGAACGTATGTCGATGTCGGGAATAGTGGTACAATGAATTCTTTGCGCTTTGTTACATTTTATCGTTATGAAACTCTCTATTCCCTCACTATTTCATCACTAGCGGATTTATTACAAAACCATATATGTATAGCATGTTATCTGACATTGTTGCTAATAAATATACCCACCTGTATTTATGTATAAAGCTCTTCCGTTACTGATGACTGACTGACAATAACGCATAGCCGAAACTACTGGTCAAGAGATCTGAAAATTGGCATATAGGTTCCTAGGGAGTGTTGGGGAGAATAAGACTAAAAGTGGATTTCCGGGAATTCCCATGGGAACGAAAAAAAAACGGGGTTTTTTGTTTACGCGCGTACGAAGTCGCAGGCAAAGACTATATAGTATACTAATAAGTACTTATATTGTATAAAGAATATCTGACTGTCCCCTATTCTTATTAGAAGACAGTCTGACGGCAGGTGGAATCTAGCTGAAATGATCGTACTTGCATAACAATAACGGTGGGGCATTTATTAAGAGTGGCACCTATCAGATCGCTAGTGCAATAAGACCTTGATGATGATCTTTTATATCCTGCTTACTCCTACATCAGATACGATCCCCTTGCCAGATTACGTATTCTAAGAAAACATATCACGGATGGCGACAGAGTAGGTAATAGCAGTTCACACAACCAACAAGTATGACTATAAGTCACCTTATACTATTTACTTTCACAGAATCTTAGTAAATTTCATTATCTAATATTTATTCGATTAGTATACTTTATGGTAACTCACATAAAGTATACTAATCGAATAAATACGAGTAAGGAGCATTCAAACCTTTTGGTACATAGCTGACCAAATTAGGCTGACTCTGGGTTCTGTATTCTTGTCCCAAAAGTAATTTTAAAATAACATCTTTACTGAGAACCGTCTTATTTTATCTTTACCTACTCGTTGAGGTGCGTTGAAGCAGTTTTCTTTTCTATACTTACCTCTGTTTATAAATTGTAGAAAATGATCAAAAAATTCTACAGCTGGCAAAATCATGCGCGGCTTGAAAGGTCAACTCATTAAAAGTTAAGTCTTGAATGAAGGACTGTTAGTTTGCCGCAAGCCAAACCAACATCACGTCCGTAAGTTCCTCCTCTTAAAACCGAATCGTAACTTTAGTTGAATAAATAGCTAATGAGCTGACCAATTATTTATCACGTGATTCGGTCTGATTTTAAGTAGGTATTTGTCAAGTTTCCGCATCAATAATTCTGTAATCACTCGAGCCCATCTGAAATCGATCGAGTCATTACTTAAGCGGCTAATTACCCACATAATTATGTAAACGTTCAACACGACACACACCGGTGACTTTAAAGGATATATTAACATCAAGTAGCATTAAAAATTAAGATTCATTTGGAGCTTCGCGGTTTGTATTCCTTTACTTCTTTTGTGGCGTGCAATCACAAGTACAGGACAAAAGAGTCCCGTCTCAAGTGGAAAATAAAACCGAGAGCTGGATTCCCGAGATATTCCATATTCAAAGCTGTCGGTGCGCGTCGACAATGGCTCTGGGAAAGTTCCTCATTTCCATCCCAGCAGGATTGTGCGATGCGGAGAGCGGAAACTAGTCGGAACTGATTCCTAGGTTGGACGTCTCTTGGCAGGTATCTTATTATTGAGCCCGTCGACCAAGAAATGTAGAAAATTCAACTTCACTGACTTAATAGCTGAAATATTGTGCAGAAATGTTTCGGGAGTTGTTATTTATTTATGACGTACAAAATATATGCTTTTTCTAATGCTTCTTGAATGCGAGTCTAAAAATTTCGTCATTCGGTCAAAGATCAATTTCCGAAAACAGTTAACAAGCACCTAGGACAATATAATTTAATAAGTTGTGTACTTCAAACGTTATTTCAAGATTGTAATTATTTTAGATTGGAATTGAATGAAGTTGTGATGTTACATCGGAATATCCTGCCGGCTGCGGCGCGCTAATTGGCAAAGTGCAGAGAGCTTCGTTCATTAGTGAGACTCTACAAATATTACATTTCATTACGGGCCTTATTGGATGCGGGAGACGCCCTAACGATTCAATTTATCTCTAATATAAAACATACACCCTTCGTATAATAAACAAGTATGGTTACATCATACGCTCAAATACCTAAGTATCACTGTTCGTCTATTGTTTTGTCGCAGTGTTCTGAGTGTTTTTCAGTGATCCTTAATTGCTAACTTGTTCCCGCTAGATCCCTAATTCTATGTAAACATCATAATGTTTTACAACTTAGATTTTACCTTAACCCTTTAGTTAAATACTTAGATACATTCATATCTTTTTCAATTCATAAAGGTATGAAAAGTGCAGATTCTTAAACTCAGTTTTACAAGTCCATTCCGTCGTCTACCTAAATAGTTGACCATCCGTAACTTGTTTATTACATTACACCTGTAAGTTCCAATATTTTGGTTCTCTTACTATCCGGGCATGGAAGAGTTGTCAGGTTACACTTTCATCGTCACCTTTCCCCCACATTCATGCGGTTATAGCACGATACAACTTAGAAGGCGCGCGGCGAAGCACTTAGGCCGTTGACGCAGAGTCTATAATTGCTCAATCCACGCGCCTTCTAAGTTGTGTAAGCCTGTATGTCGCGGTATTGTCAGTTTTCACATTTCGATTTCGTTTAGCGCCATTCTGCGGTTTATCTCGTTTATTTGGCTAGGCAAAGCACTGACAACTTTTACGCTGCCTACATTGCAAGGGCATTAATGATTAAAGAAATTACGAAACAATTATCTATCACTAAGTTTTCTGTCTCAGTGTTAGCATATCGCGTAAAACGTAAAATTGAATATATGGGATGGCAGTAATCGGTAATATTATAAATGCGAAAGTAACTCTGCCTGTCTGTTACTTCTTCATGCTTCAACCGCTGGACCGATTGAGATGAAATTTGGCATGGAGATAGTTGGGGTCCCGGGAAAGGACATAGGCTACTTTTTATCCTAAAAAAACGCATAGTTCCCGCGGGAACGCGATAACCGAATTCCACGCGGGCGAAGTCGCGGGCAGAAGCTAGTATGCTTATAATTACTTCTTAATTATTAGAATCCCATTTTTTATTCAGTCTTTATTTTGAGACGTTTTCCTTGAGAGCAGTGATAGTAATTACACATGCGAATAGGAAATAACATCATGGTCGAATCATTCAACGGTGTCTCAAAGTATCCCGAGCCGATCTTCGATTTTTACAACGCGTTTATTAGGTCGTCGTCTAACACACAAACTACGTAATTAAACAAATCTTGCAAATAAAATTTCACCCACTTCCAGACTAGTGAAACTTTGCAGGTAGGTATATGTAGATAAGATGAAAATGCAATAAAATCGTACCACCGAGCTGATCTGATTATGGAGCTGATGTGGGCAAGGGAAAGTCAAAAAGTTGTTTTAGATTTTGAAAATATTAATAATTTATTACAGGACGGAGGAGAAACTTTGCTGGAAGCTTTCTTTTTTCAGTTTTACTATATAAGTTTTCATTTATATATTTTTTCAAAAAACATAGTGTACCTAATCTAATGTCAGTTATTACTTTTTAATACAAATTAACTCAGGATCGAAGTTACAATTACGGATATCATTATGAGTTTCGAGGCATGTGCATTCACAATAAAATTCAATAACCATAAATTTTTAATCTCAATTCTATGAATAGATAAATACATATTGATTATGAATTCGTAATTCACACCTAATTCAATGTAGGTAATTATTCATTCGCATTTGGATACTAATTACCTTTGACCTTGTCTTTCGTAGCGACAGGAAGTAAGCGTAACCGGCTCACGTTGTATTGCACACGCTATTTTTCATTATTATTGCACAGTAGAAAACAGTATGTTAGGTACTTGTTGCTAAATGTTAATTTTCACCAAAAACTTCCGTTTAGCAGTTGTTGAGTCAGAGAACTGTACAATTAACGTTTTTTTTATTTTGAGTTTGCTGCGGCGCTTCTTCTCCTATTATGTATGGGTATTGGAAGCGCTGGTAAAATCATTTATACGATGCTACAGAAATGAATACGTCGCGTGTAGAAAAAACAATATTTAATCACTTACCTTTACATAGGTAAGAGATTAAATATTGTTTTTTTTTTTATCTATAATTTTAAATGGAAAGAACAAACGATGCCGATAAAGAAAGACTCTAAATATTTAAGTGTCATAATTAATATATTTTTTTTTATAATTTTTGTAACAAGTAGGTAGGTAAGTCTCTGAGCACGAGACCATGACACACTTGGTGATAACGTGCGCGATAAAAGCCTCGAAATACATATCATTACTTCCCAACTCAGGTGACGCAAAGTTTACTTAATTACACGTTGATAATTAACGAAAAACAACTGAGCAATAATGTTACTACTAAGCCTACGCAAACATCAGTAACTATGCTACCAACGTAACTTAGTAACTATTGTGAGTAGGTAGTTCCTGCTTAAAATTATAAAAAAAAATAAGCAGATCATCATGTCGTCATCGAATCAGTTACACTTAAATTGTAACCGCTGTTCCAGTTGCAATTAGACACTAGGAATTTTGGCACGCGTGTCGTTGAACTGAACTAAGCTAACGGCAAAACGATTCAAATAGATACCTATTAAGCAAGACATGAAGACAAGCAATCAACTATAGCTGGAATATGCGAACATTGTGCATATCGCGCCGATTCCCGGTACGGTTGGAAGTCAATTAGTAACGTCCACTGCGCCTAACCCGTCTCGACAATTTGCATAAATTGATCGGTGTCGCCGCGTGCGCCCGCGCACCCGCAGTCTCGCGCCCAGCC
Source organism: Aethes cnicana (assembly GCA_963971205.1). Lineage (NCBI taxonomy): Eukaryota > Metazoa > Arthropoda > Insecta > Lepidoptera > Tortricidae > Aethes > Aethes cnicana. Next base: position 9,141,056 of record OZ020278.1, on the reverse strand, counting down.
GACCAACTGATACACGTTCTGCTAATGTGTAATTACCATGTCGCAATTGCGTTTTCGTACTTTTACGGGGTAATCGCTCAATTTCTAAACGGCCAGTTAAGGTTTGAGTGCGACGGCGCCGACCGTCGACCGGCGTCCTCCGCGGTTATCCTGTGAATAACCGACGTCGTGATTTCGCCTGAACCTTGACCCAATTTAAAACAATCTGTGTGCTTCACTCAAAACTTCAAAGCCTCCACAATGCGGCAGCGGTATCAACTAAAGCAGAAGCCGTACGTATTACTTGATGGTGCTTGAGATAGTGACAGCCTTCTCGGTGTGCGACGCTCGTCCCAATGACCAAAATTGGTCAAGCCGTGACTAAAATTTTGTTAACCGCCTAACACTGTGACATGGCCATTCACTTGTGCCAAGTGACCACAATTGCCTTTTGCTATAACACAATGGGTAGAAAGTAACTCACGCGTTCGTATTCAAAATGCATTCTGGTAGAAACAATGGGATTCCTGGCATGCGCTCCGATGCATCGCGCGTTATAGGAAACGTTTCGAACCGGCTATCGCATTTCAGCTCGTCATCAGAGTGTGCCGAATCAAGTTCATATCAATTTGAATGAACACCAATAATTGTAACATTTGTTTCTCGAATGGCCGAGCGGTAATTGGAATGTTTTCTTACACGCGTCCACTTTGAGATATTTTTACAAATTTAGATTTTGTACGATGTCATATTAGGTACTGCAGCTTAAGTTCCTAATTGTGTGGAACTTCATGCCTTTTATGTTTAAAATTGTCTGAAATCGGAAATCTATTATTACTGAAACCGACAGAAAATTTTAAATATGTCTAAATAGAGTGTATAGTTATGTTATGATTTAGATATAGGTACATAGGAATCCAATGTTGGATGTTATGTAATATCACCTTACTTGGCGGAAATGTTCGTCGATTGTAAGCGGAGGGCCCCGGTTCTACGTCAAAGCAACAGAGAAATATGCATTGCTGCTCTTCTTAGAAACAGAACCACCGGTGTGAATCTGCCCAACGCATCTCCAACCTCATTCTATAGGGGCATGGTGTAATTTCAATAGGTTCCTTTCGCTACCGGCTAACCCTTGGCATGATCGGTGTGTGAACCTGTAAAATTTATATCCGGTCTTATTCCGTAGTTACTTACATTTAAATTTAAATTTTACAAGTTCTCTTGTTTATGCTTTTGCTTTATTAATAATTTCTTATCTCTTTTCAGGTAAGTTGCTGATGATCCCTGCAGTTTATGCTATGATGTATGTAATTTTATGAGATGGAAAGCAGCGTTTACTTAGAAAGCAGCGTTTACTAGCACTGTATCTAGGTAATTGAATAAATACGTAATAAAATGTTGAGTATTGACTATTGGAAAACAATTGTGAAACTCATGTCATATGAGCTACTAGCCTTCTGCCTGCGACTTCGCTCGCGTGGAATTTGGTTATCGCGTTCCCGCGGGGGGAACTATGCGTTTTTCCGGAATAAAAAGTAGCCTATGTCCTTTCGCGGAACCGCAACTATCTCCATACCAAATTTCATCCAAATCGGTCCAGCGGTGAAGCGTGAAGAGGTAACAGACAGACAGAGTTATTTTCGCATTTATAATATTAATAGCGAATCTAGATGTTTAATGTTTTCGTGCCTGTAGGTAGGCATGTAATAATTGATCTATTATAAGTAAGGATTCACAATCAGCCGGAGAAAAATGGCCCGTCAAAACGGGTGCCCGCGAACAGTTCGGGCACGCGTTTGGCGCTCAGTAAATTTGTCACTTAAGTCTTATAGTGTTAAATTTACTTTTGTGTGAAATATTTATCTTGACACATATTATAAAGAGGCGTTAAGCATATTGGAACGTATTTTCTAATGTCAGTTTGCTTCATATATTTTGACATATTCTGTTAGGCACTGTTCGTCCATATGTTATAATAGGTCAAATGCATGTAATAAAATGAAAATAGGTTTTAATGTTTACGCTCATATGAGTGGCCTTAATTGCCAGTGACACGACGCGATCTAGTTTATTCTAAAACTTCACGGCAATCTGAATATACATACGGTTACGTACGAGCCTTATGTAAAGGGTATGTTTTGACACTGAACATTGATGGAAAAGAACTTTTTTTTAGCTGAGTATATTTGTACATGTGGCTAACTAAGACGAGAGAGACTAGATAGTCTGCCCTGTTAGATAAGCAAGAACACTAGACAATCGGAGTAAATATGGGAAAATCGACTTAATGTAATATATTACATCTTTTTTTTCAAATTTACTCTAATTGATATAGGTAGATATTTATTTATTTAATTTTTACTAACCAGGGATTTATTTACGTACCGTTTAATTTATTTGATTCACATGTGCAAGTGCAACACAGATTGAGTTAATCAAGCGTACCGGATTGGACAGCATTAGGCGCCGTAACAGATGCATTTACCCCAACACGTGGTTAATTGGACCTCATGATTCATTTACCCTGTATTCATATATGAGGTCATCCATACTAATATTAGGTCCTTACATATGAAATTGGCGTTTCATATGGCAGAAATGAAAACGATTTTTTTTTATGAAACTATTTTTTTATTTAGTCAAAGTATGTACCATGGCTATCTATGCACTTTTGCCATCTCGAAGGTAGTTCATTGATTCCTTTACTAAAAAAAGTGTGTGAGCGAGAATCAATAAAATCTTTGAAGGCCGTTTGGACAGCCTCGTGAGAATTGAATTTTTTTCCTTGCATGAAGTTGTCCAAATTCCGAAAAAAATGGTAATCAGTTGGAGCAAGGTCCGGGGAGTATGGTGGGTGTCGAAGACATTCCAGTCGCAGCTCCCGTAGTTTTGCGGCCGTCAAACGTGCCGTATGTGGTCGAGCGTTGTCCTGAAGCAGCAGTGGGCTAGATCGATTGACCAGTCTGGGTTGTTTAATGGCTAGCTTTTCCATCATCGTTTGCAATTGTTGACAATACACATCAGCCGTGATTGTTTGCCCAGATCTTAAGAAACTGTAATGGATGACACCGGCACTAGTCCACCAGACACTTACCAGTACCTTTTTCTGAGTCAACTTTCGTTTCGGGCAGAATTTGGCTGGTTCACCTGGGTTCAACCATTGTGAAGAACGTTTCCGGTTGTCGTACAAGATCCATTTTTCATCACAAGTAACGATACGATTCAAAATGCCTTCATTATTGTGCCGGTTGAGAAGTGAAACGCAACACTCGACGCGTGTTTCTTTGTTTGCGTCGCTCAATTCATGCGGTACCCATTTTTCAAGTTTTTTCACTTTTCCAATTTGTTTCAAGTGAATCAAAATGGTTTTATCACTCACACCGAAGCCTGCCGCTAACTCTGACGTGGTTTGCGATGGATCTGCTTCCACAATTGCTTTTAATTCTTCGTTATCAACTTGTGTCTCCGGCCGTCCACGAGGCTTGTTCTGTAGGTCAAAATTTCCAGAACGGAAACGTTGGAACCAATAACGTACCGTATTTTCTTTTGCAGTAGCTTCCCCATACGCATTGTTAATCCTACGAGCCGTTTCTGCAGCACTAGTGCCGAGGTGAAACTCATATTCGTAAATATAGCGATATTTTAAGTTCTCCATATTGTGAACAGAACGATGTGAAAGAAAAACAAATGACGCGATAACAAATAAATTTCGTAATTCGAACACAGAAATACATGGTCTTAAATTTGAAATAAATTTGAATTTGGAATTCCTAGCCGAACGCCACATATTTTGAATCAAAGTTGCCAGTTCGCCAAACGCCAATTTCATATGTAAGGACCTAATATTATAAATGCGAAAGCAACTCTGTCTGTCTGTCTGACTGTGACCTCTTCACGCTTCAACCGCTGGACCGATTGAGATGAAATTTGGCATGGAAATAGTTGGTGTCCCGGGAAAGGACATAGGCTACTTTTTATCCCGGAAAACGCATAGTTCCCGCGGGAACACGATAATTGAACTCCACGCGGGCAAGTCGCTAGTAGGTACAGGTTTACACAACTTAGAAGGCGCGTGGATTAAGCAAAAATAGACTCTGCGTCAACGGCTTAAGTGCTTCACCGCGCGCCTTCTAAGTTGGAACGCGATAACCGAATTCTACACGGGCGAAGTCGTGGGCACAGGCCAGTAAGTAAGCTCGTCGGTTTCGTTACGTCTTATATCATTAATCATGAATATGGAAAAAAGTCAACTTCTTACTTTAATACTTCCACGCTGCATCGTTACATAACCCTGGGAGCCATCCAAAGTTAAAAAAAAACGATATTCACTCGACAGATCACTCAAGAGTGTTCAGGTCTGAACATCAGAGCATAATTAAGGAATAAAGAATAAAGGAAATATATAGTAATTGGATGAGAAAAGTGATGATCCTCTGCCCCGTCTTATTATTTCTTATTAAGATAATTGCTTGTGCCTTGCGGATGAGCTTGTTATTAAATATCCTGTTTGTTTCCTTACTACTCACTTAGTATCAGCCTAAACACGTCCAATGTCATTAAATTGGATTGGTTTATTGACTACTATAATAAAGTAGGTATTTTTGTGTCATAAAGAAAATTATACACGTATCGTGTTTTTATTGAGACCTACGGCACACGGCGGACACGGCCTATAAAAGCACGATGTCGAACACAATTCGAATGAAGTGTCAATGTATACTTGTAAATGTGTGTGAATCACTACGTGGGCCAATGATTCACTCTCCATCTCCGGGTGAAAAAAATGACGGTAAGGGCGAGTTGGGCGCGAGTTGCGCGCCGGCTAGATTCAGGAGGGTGATTCCGTGGCCATTCTCTATGTTGTATGTACTATTAAATATTCTGGCTTGAAAAATTAAAAAAATGTTGCGCTTCAAGGACTGCGTAAAGCGTGACATGCGGGCTTTTCATATAAATGCACTTGGAAGAGGCTTGCGGAGGATCGAAGCGATTGGCGCAAGGGTTTATGGGGATGGGTGAAAAAAATCACGATAGCGCTTGGTTCGCCCAATCTTGATAAAAAGAGGACCAAGCGGCACCAGGATATGGGTATTACAACTGCCGGTGCTTACACCAACCATACGTGTGGTGTGGGATGTGCTCCCGCTCCCGCATTGGGATGTATAGCCATCAACAGAGCCGTAGACTCTAAATCGTCTGCAATGGACGCAAAGGCTGAATGATGACGGCTTGAAATTACGAAGAACAGTTTATGCGATGGTTTATTAGTTTATCATGTCGCCCCATAAGAAAATTGCGATAACAATTGAAGGGATCTTTAGCTCTTTTGGGAACAAACTAATATATATATTTTGTTCTCTTTTCCATGTTAGATATCAGTAGCATTGTAATGTTTTGAATTAAAAATTAACAATGATCTGAACACGCATGTTGGAATTAAATCAAAGATAGGCAGGCATTTTTTGTTTAAAAAAGAGCTTCTACGATTCACAAAATTCTTGGGTCGCAAGGTCATTTGAAATTCTTTGTTAAGTTCACACGGTTACGACGGATTATAAAATCTAGAATGCAGCAAAAGTGCACCTTTTCGCTTGCTTGACACGTTACCACGCCCACCAACCACAACAGCCTAAGCCCTGGTCAAATCGTCTGGGGCTCGTCTGCACTGTATAGCATTGGTTCTCATAAGACCTGTCACACTGCTTGCGAGCCGTGCGGCAGCCGCGCAGCAGCCGCACGCACAACCAGCCACACGGCTCGCAGATGGCGTGACAGGTCTTACGAGAGCAAATGCTATACAGTACAGACGAGCCGTAGACGAGCCGCAGACGCATTCGGTGTGACTCGGGCTTAATACCTCAAATTCCATTAAATTGGCCTCCTCTTATCACTTATTTAGAATTGTTCAAGTTATCGGCAATGGATAACAAAAATGTGGAAAGGTATTTGACGATGTAAAGTTTTTTCCAAACAATTAGGCTCTTTGACGATTAAATACAAAGTATTACGAACATTTAAATCAGATCGTGGCGTAAGATCTGTCACCATGGTTACGGTTCACGGAATGTTATCGTAATATCTTTCTTTGAATGTTATTTATTCCAATTTCACGAGGCATTGGACTCAATATTTATTTGTTCGATTTATTTTTATCTTATTACAAACTTTATTGCACAATACAATTAACAGGCTTAGCAAAGTAAACGTCAATGTTATATTTATTTATTAGACAGACTTAGATGAAAATATTGAAAATATCTACCTATGTGTATAATGTCTAATCTAAATATATAAAACTCAAAGGTGACTGACTGACTGACATAGTAATCTATCAACGCACAGCCCAAACCACTGGACGGATCGGGCTGAAATTTGGCATGCAGGTAGATGTTATGACGTAGGCATCCGCTAAGAAAGGATTTTGCAATATTCTCACGGGAACGGCAAAAATCGGGATTTTACTTTTTAATATTTCTGTGCATACGAAGTTGCGGGGAAAAGCTAGTTAATAATATGAATTATTATTATATGAATTGGAAAAAAAAATATATATTTTAGTGGGGAGAACAAGTTTGATATGAAAGATCGTTGAGTTTTGAGATGCAATGAAGTCTGATAGTCTCTTAATACTCAACATCTGTGTATTTAGTTTGTTTATTACACTCATCGCTAAAATTTGTATCCAAATTAACTCACTGCGTAGCACTTCATTACCGTAGCAGATAAAGGCGTAGGCGTTTCTCGCAGCCGCTACATCAGGGCTGCCACAATTTATCGCTCGCATTCATAAACAGAGCTTATATTATATTACGTAACTACAAGGAATCACTCAAGGATGATTGAAATTACATCCACTTTAAAGCAGAATTTGTTTGTTGTGTATGTAACACAAGAGCGATGACGATTATTAGATAATACTACCTACCTACTTACGCGAGGGAGTGAAAGTTCTCAAACTCTAGACTGACTATACAAACATTCAAAATTGCAGGATAGAATAAGTCTTTCAGCCAGCCAATTAAATAATATGTCAGACAAGTAGTAAAATAAAATATTAATAAAAAACTGCTTAAAATACAGACGCACTAAGATTACCTAAGATGTGTTAAGTCCGAACTTGTGGGGACAGATCAAAGTTGCTGACGGCAAAATTTGAAAGAAATCAGAATTTACAGCGGTAACAGGTTACGCTTTTTCAAAATGTTATAAAATCGCAAAAAATAAACAACATGCTTTCAATTGGCTATAAAGAGCAGCCCTATTTGAGAATGCGGAAAGTCCAGATCTTCATTGCAAGTTGAGCTAATCATCGGATAATAGACTCGGCCAGTCGCCGCTCTGTTCGAATAAAAGGAGATTAAAATGTGCAACGGATTATAAGATGTGGTAATGCCCATTGACTTGGCATTTAAAACACATGGGCTTTCTTTTTCGTTTGCAGTGGTATTCTTAAATTGCTACAAGCCGTGGTGGCCTAGTGGTTCGATCTATCGCTTCTCATGCAGAGGGTCGGGGGTTCGATTCCGGCTCGCACCTCTATGTTTACTTATGTGCCTTATGTTTTTTCGTACCTATGGGGACATGTGAAATTAAGTGTGAAAGTTGAAAACACCGGCGCCAGTTTTTAGAAACAAACAATACAGTCAAATGTTAAGTTTCTAAATACTTAGGAACATTCATAAAATAAGATATGAGAACTTTTTACCGTGTATACAGTACACGGTAAAAAGTTAATAAATAACAAGTATAATAATTAACAAGTACATATTATACATAAAAATGTTCACAATGCGTCAAAATATATTTTCTTTTAGTAAGAGCAAGGTCATGAAACTGCTTATCTAAGTTGTAGCTGAGTAGAAGATTGACCTATTGGTTAGATTGAATAAACTAGTACGAAATCCTGTTGTTACCAGCCTGTGACAAGGGAAGCAATAAGCAAATTACCGGCATGTTTTAAACTACAGGATATTATTCGCCGGAGAATAATACTGTACGCTGTCTACAAAGAACATTACTTTTTCTATCTTAAAACGCATTTCCAGCACAGTCTCGTGGTAACAATGAAATATTGTTTTCTGGTAAAAGCGACGGGAAATGCATTTCTGCACCAAGAATGCAGTGAGAATCTGCATCTACAGATTAAACCTATACATATATACTCAATGTCGTCTGACGCCGGGTTTGTAAGTCCACAAAACACGTCGTTTTGGCTACGGATGGTTAAAAGTTGACATTTGCGTCATAGAGAATATGTCAAATTTTAACCATCCGTGGCCAGAACGAGGCGTTTTGTAGATATAGTAACCGGGCTGCTACAAGTGTAGTGGGCGACATAGCTTGATATTTATTCAGGAAGTCACCGTACATATTTTAACTGTCTTCGAAAAAAGGAGGAGGTTCTCAATTTGTATGTTTTTTTTTCGATATTGTTTGATAGTGTATGACGAGTTTCATGGAACCTTTTAGGTTTTTTAGGAGTTTGCATTAGTATTAAACTATTTTAGGTAAGCATTCGTGATGAGAGGAGGCCTGTGCCCAGCAGTGGGACGCAAATAGGCTGAAGTAGTAGTAGTAGTAGGTAAGCATTAGTGCTTAGGATCGTTTTTTCTTGCTTTAAATGTTTGTTCCACACTTTGAAAATTTTGTTTTTTAGTATTATTAATCATATAAGATTTACACTAATTACCTATATTGATTTCTCTAGACGCTAGAGCTTGTTTCACTAACATTAGCATGTCAATCAACATCTCTTGGAACTCAGTTATGCTCACTATTCAAAGCCATTTATTCACATACAGCGATTTTTGCAGCAAGTTCATAAATTAGCAGCTTCAAAACAAACCAAAATGTATCATTAATTTGGTCGTGAAATGTTTCGACACGATTAGCGAGATTATGATCAATATAGTTTATAATGCGGGTATTGAAATATGCGCTTATCGAAATGTACTTAATGCGCGGACCAACGAGACGAACTCAAGGTAGCCCGGTGAAGGTAGGAAGAATGCAGCTACCAGCTTCAGACCTTGTTAGGCACGTTTGCATTTAATGGATCATTAATCACTGACAAATGGCTGATTTACGTTAACATTCAAATTCTCACAACGTATGTCGGTGTAGGTTTTACACGTAGGTTCTTCTTATTTCGCAACGCCTGTCGTAATATCTGCTATGCTATGTCATCGGGCGATATTCAGCGTAAAATTATACAATCCATTGTTACTAGCTCGGGGCTAACAAATTGCTAGTTTAACGCGAAAAGCGACGCGGCTCTAGCCAACTCCTGAAACGTAAAGGTCAGAAGCCGCTGGCCGACACTCTTGCGCAACTAGCACCTGTGCTTATTGGACGCCTTGGGCAGATGTTTCAGAAAATTGCAAGTCAACGTGAATCGAAAGGCACGCGAAGTAATTCAAAGATGTGTGTGAAGTCCCCAATCCGCACTGGGTCCGCGTGGGGACTATAGCCCAAACCCACTCATGATGAGGGGAGACCTGTGCCCAGCAGTGGGACGCAAATAGGCTGTTGTAGTAGTAGTAGTAGTGAATCGAAAAAGAGAAAACAGATGCGATCGAGTCACGTCGTATCCATGACAGTATCGCCATAATGCTCTAACAATTATCTAGTCATCCCTACTCATTTTGACATATGTAACAGTAGATTTAAATCTCGTTTGCGTCCACCGTGCCTAATGTGGTTGGGCAGTGAAAATCTACAATTTCTATGTAAAGGAATAAGTAAGCTACATTGTTGCAACTTGTAATATTCACCATGTATCCGCTAAATTGTTATGGCCCGTCTCACGACGCCTATTTTCCGTGTTCTCGCGAAACTGTAACTTATTCTAAATTACCCGTGTGGTACAAAGGGGTTCAGGAGATCTGCTATATTTTTCGTATGTTGTGTTTTAATGTCTCGTTTTTTACCTGAAATGTTCATGTTCATGATACAAATCTGTAGGTACGCAACAGTGGAACTCCTGGGGTATTACAATGTTTAAAAAATACTCGCCAATCGCGCTGAATAACATCCTTAAGCCTTTTGTAGCGCGCATGTATGAAAGAGCTTCGAATAATGCCAATAGCCGACCGTAGCATTAACTCTTTGAGGAGTTGCTCCACTCAATTATGATTGACCCTTGAGCCCCGTAGGACGCGCCGGGGCATGTCCCGGTCCTCTGTAATGTATCTCCAGTCAATTTAACTTTACAAAGGAAAACGTGCGCGCCGTCATTGACTTTACTTTCTTGCTTCAGATAACCTACATTATCGTCAGTGTTATAGTGTGTAAATTCAGAATACTGTCACACTTTTGCTTACAATTGATCCTTATTAAGAAAAACTAGCGAACTAAATATAGGTACGTTGAATCGTTTTAGGTTACGCGTTTGTCTACGACTATTTTAAACACTGTGAAGTTAAATTTGCTGACGAAATAAACGACTACTACATTATTGTAGAGTGCAGCCCACTTAACGACATCTTCGTAAAACTGAATGCTGGTGGAATCGTGAGCCGTTCCGAGGTTAGAATTTAATCACAATTTAGAGAAAATATCCCTCGTAGCGTTGTTATTACGGCGAGAGAGCTTAAAAGTGCAAATTAAATTTCTCCACGGCAAAGGCCGGCTGTACAAACTGTATATGAGGTTTGGATTTATGAATAATATAGATGCTTCGTCGAGGCTGAGAGGCGATTACAATATTCTGAATATATTATGATGGTTGCTTTTATGGACGTTAAAAACTGGCGTATATACATTTATGTATGACATGGTTATAAAGCGAAATATACGCGGATATTCTGGTTTTATAAAATGAGGGGTTGACTAATATTGTCCTTACCTACTCATTTGCTTATATCACTGTCTCGATAATTGTAAACGTAATTATGTAAAATGGTATTGATCATGTTCGTAAACATAATGATATCTATGATATGATTATGATCTTGCACTGCATCGAGTCTTTACATTCTGCATAGATTTACGAATAGAAAGCTTAGGAAATCGGCGTTACGTGAAGGAATGAAATGTAGCTTAGCATTTAATTTCTAAATAACAAGTTCAGGTTAAACACGGGTATTTAGTGTGTCACGTGGGAATGCGAGAAATTTAAACGAGGTACCTATTTTCTGTGTGAATTTGGTAACATACCTACCTAATTGGAAGATTTCACAATCACACTCAAAATACATTGTGAATAAATGTTTCCTTTAATAAAGAAGTATAGGCTAATCATTTCAAATGAAAGAAAAATAAAGGCACTTTCTTTTGCTGTAGAAATATACCTAAGTACCTAATGTAATTTTAATGCAAATTTGTCTCGATTCGTATCTCAAAGGTCATCACAATCTCAGAAAGGAATCATTATCATATTACCTGAGGTTCATCTATCAGAAAAGTAAGACTTATGACTGTAGTTACTGTAATAAATATTGCTTGATACACGGTACAAAAATTACCGTTCCCCACTTGAGAAAAAATACTAAAAAAGTACTATTACAAATCATATTCTGATATCGTTATTAAATGATTGAGTATTCGATGATTGCGAACAACTAATTCTAAGATAGGTAGTTGTTTGTGAATGAGGACCCATTATTGAGACAAATTATGAACCCGCAAACAACATTTGTTACTGCATTCCATGCATTTAAGATACAAAACATTTACTGATTACTAAACTGTTACAGTTTTCGCTGTAATGTCCGCTTGAAATATTTCTATGGGTTCAGTTATTAGAAAAGCGAGTTTTAAGTGCGCACGCTCAAGTCAAAGACGCTTCGTGCCGTTGCGCAGTGCGTTGCAACATGATTGCTATAGCACTGGCTATTTCAAATTTTGCTTCTACCGGGTTCCCATTCACTGCCTTGCGACAAAAAATGCCCAAGATCTCGAAGATAGTGCTTATTTGGTTGTATAAGAGGTCATTGTTTTTAGGTGGGTGGAGGGTCTCCATAACTGCATCTTTGTAGTTTCGTAATTTGAAATTGTGAACAGACTTTGAAGCTTAGGATGGGAAGAAAAACACGACTGTGGACAACTTTCAGCAGCGAGACTGCCTCGGTCTTACCGGCTGCTACATTCGTCCGATTTCTCCCGTACATCCCGTTTAGCAAGTCATCTACGTATATTGGATGCCAAGTGTACAGTACAGCTAAACCATACAGCTTGGGTGTCGCTGACCCTAGTTTCACTTTTCTTTGGGTATCAGAGCGTTGCTATGGTGACGGAGCTGCCACGGCCGATGCACTCCATAATTATGTAACCATTAGCGATCCCATAACGCCTTCCCATTTTCACTTTCAAAATGTTAAAATGTTTACCCTTGTGAACAAATCTTTAAGCTCTTTAATTATTAATGTGGTTGATGCCATAGATGCAGGAGTATCATTTAAAAATCACATGAAAAAATCTGCTGAAACCTTTAAAACTGCCGCGGTACTATCGTTCGGTGCCAAAATGACTACTATTCACTAGAGTCGTAACATCGTAACAGCCATGCTATTTGTTATTGTTATATTGTATAGGATGCCCTTTCTAGTCGAGTGCCTCTTCCGTCTTGTTTGTTATCTTGTAGATTCCCCACGTTGCCCACGCCGTAGAATGATTAATCAGCCAATTGTAAGCAATCGGACGACTAAATCGGTTAAGTGATATCTTTGTTCGGATCAATCCGAGCGTTATATCACAATAGAAAGTCGGTACACACTTGTCGTCGGTCAAGTACGGGGTCGAACGAAGCTCTCGCCCGAACAGGGTTGTCGATGTTCCTGCGGAATACGCTCAAGGTTATTGCCCTTCTCACAAGATATCTTCTTTAAAGTGATTTCGGTACTAGTCTTGTAGGGTTTACTTACATCAACCGGGGTTAAAGCCCTAACAAAGAGCAAGTTGTTAACAGAGAACGAATTTATGCATTCAGACCTAACCCAGATAGTTATAAACTAGGAATCTACTGATTTTCAACACAATAAATAGGATTCAATATCATAAATAAAGAAGAAACATTAATATATTACAGTAATGACTTACATAAAGGCCCACAAGATAAGACGAAGCTGCGTTTTACATTTCTGCAGTCAACATTGGAACGTGCATGTATTTTACCAAGAAAGAAAGTTATATTGCCAATGCGAAGCCTTAAATGTCATCACAGCCCTAACTCCTACGAGTACACTGCTTGATCGCCTTGCAGGTGCAACAAGTTGTTGCTAACAATAACAGGATTCACATTCCTCCCACCGAGCTGTTTCATAATTCGGACATCTGGCGCGGATCGTTGATTTATGCGCATACGTTACTATAGCACGCAACTGAACCGAACAAAGCCTGGATGTCAGGGCCAGCGAACGCCCAACGTTATTGACAATCGGGTTCATGCGTGGCACTTGAATACCTACTATGTGACAGCGTGAAGTTGTAAAAAACACAGATCCAAAATATTTATATGTAGATGATATTCTTATGTCCCCTTTTCTGTCTTATTATAGTTCTTTTCTATGGCATTACAGTCTGTGATCTTCTTTTAATAATTTCGTCCTTATAACATGATCATGTGTAATTTATGTTAAGAAACCTCATCGGGGCTCTTACTAAGACGAAACCACCAAAATTGGTAAGGAGACTTCACTACAAAGAAGAGCCACAGGAAGAAGAGTTGCAACGACTAAAGACCTTACCTATCTACCATACTACCAATTAAAAAATATTGTAATACAAATGTCTCTACAGAAAGAAGAAAAATCTAGCCAAATTAGAAAGTACCCTTGAAAAAGGTATTTCGCTTATTAGTCAAAATGTCCTGTATTTCAGGGCATTCAGCAAAGTAGTTGATCCACCGTGAGTACCGTGACTAACAGGGATTGAAAACATCGTCACGCAGACAAATCTGAATTAGCAACGCTATCTGTTAGTCAGTGGCTTCTGTCATATTTGAGGTAAATACCGACATTGTAGTTTATTTACCAGTATCCATACATATACTGATTGATATTTTGGGTCCACTTCTACGCAGTTTTAAAAGTTTCGTCTGTGATTTATACTTACTACCAATAAATTACCTACTCGACATTAATTGTTATCCTTCCTCTTAATCTATTTAACTAAAGCTATTTAAATAAATGACTTTTATCAACTTCGTATTTCGGTTCTAACATTTGAAGCGCTACACAAATTCCTTTCCTAATGGAAACCTAGAAAGAGTAAATTCCTAAATTACTGTTAGTCAAGTTATTTAGGTTGGCTAAGCTCTCACCAGACTAATACATTCTGAAATTGCAACAGACTAGTTACAGTTCACGTAGGAAACCTTTTAATGAAATCCGTAAGGAGCAAAAGCACTTTGATTACATGATACGCGTACGTAACAATATACTATTTGAACGTAAAAGGTCTTGATAACATCTTATATCGGTTCCGTCTCGAGGAACTTTGGAGATACCTTTCATTAAGTTAGGTATTGTAGATGCTGCGATATGCAAAACTAATTTAGGAATATGTACAGTCAAGGGCATTAATATGTATACACCTAAGGACCTTAACACAACGGAGCAGGGTGCAAAAGTGTATACATATTAATGCCCTTGACTGTACCTATCTTTCAAGAGCCTTACTCTATGTATATATTATAATCTGGTACTAAGTACCTTGAGAGGAATCTTTTTGATATCCTTTTCGGTACTTGATATGTAACTACTGATACTCTTCGGTATGTTGTTGAAAGAGTCATTGAAAGTAGAAAAACCGCCATTGGTCACGCGTATTTACAATGACCGTGTATTTTCAACGAGATTTGTTTATCTTTCCTTCCAGGTACTTCAGTTACTACATAGTACTACCAGTTTTATTATCAGTTACTTAAGGAGGCGATAAATAATCTGTCATCTAAAACGTTATCAGCATCCCGAGGAACCTCATATGACGTATGACCTTGTGATATCAGTTTGGAAGTTTTGGGAGCCTTTCCATGAGACATTAGATATGATTGATTAGGAAAATTGTTTATTGTGCAGTCTTTACTTAATGTTTTTACGTAACCAACTATTCTATGTATGTATAGCGACCGAGAGTTGTTTCACAAAATGTTATTTTTTGTTTAAATTGATTAGATATCACATACCGAGACTGTTTAACCTATGGGGTATGAGAGGAACCGATAAAAAAAGGATTTCCGAAAAAAGAACATGACATTTCTAATCGCAACTTTCAAAGACGAAAACCATCAATCTTGATCTTTTCAAGTCACGCACGAGTCATAGTCATTCCATATTTGAAAAAAAAAACGTAATAATTACAGTTCGTCTATTCTGCAAAAGGGCAAGTCTAAAGCTATTTCCACGTATGATTAGAAAGAAGCATTGAGGGCAGTTTGTCTGTTCTCAATGCTTTGGTCGTAACAGTATATTCCGCTATGCACGATCACTTAGCGCTTTTCGTTTGTTTTCCAGTTTTCACTTACCCGCTACACTACCTAATTTCAAGTCGATTTTCAACAACTTCATATAGATCGCTCCATAGTCTATTGGCTATTTGCAGTTTCTAATGAGATCCACCGCGTTCCTGCTCACTATAGTTGGCGCCTCTATCTGCAAGGCGGTGGCTGTCAATGTCAAAGTTTTGTCATTTGTCACTGTGACGTTTGACGTTTCAAAGACCTCAGTGTTGCCAATTTAGTGTGCACATAATGTGCTAAACTGGCAACATGCACCTCGGAGGACAGCAAGCGCCTCTAGCGGCAGATTCACTCGCGGTGGCCCTCATTTACTCACGAACGTATTTCTGACCAGAAATCAGAATCTGACAAGATCTGGTAATCCAATACAACGACTGACATGTACTTTGTAATGACAATGTTATATTGAGTAGGTACCTACGGCATTTCTCCACTTTTACATCTTGACTTTAACCATAAAGTTTCATATTAAAGGACATTAACATACCAGTCATTAAATTCGGTAATCTATTGACAATTCGGGCTTGTCGGAATTCAGAGATTTCCTGATGGCAAATATACCTTCACTACATCTTTACTTGTGTAGACCAATAGAGAGCTGTTGAATCATATCCATGGTCCAAAGTTTCTGACAAGGTGATGAAGGGAAGGCAAGGAAAGATTATAGGTGGCTCCATAAACCGTTAAGTATCTGAAATAGTTCCTAACCTCAACCGTTTACATTTTTATGGGTGTGCTAGACCCTTTCCGCGCCTAGTGGACCGATGCGCGATGATCGCCGATAGTCAAATCCACAGTTAAACTGCGTCTAGTACCGCAATACCGTTAAGGCTGGCGGTCAGTGGGCCACTTTTTATTACCATTGCCGCGGCGTGTTAACTTCTTGTCTTACTACCTCCTTTACGTGATCTAATACTGCTGTTTTTGTGACTGGCTGGATGTCGTTTGATATTGATATTATTTGAAATACTTTGCCGTAAACAATCTCTACACCACACTCTACACTAAGAAAGAATACACCCTAGCAAAGTTATCTACGTATTTAAATCTTCTTTATTCCAGTCGTATAAAAGCTGTGATAGTCTACTGATTTCATGGTTTGTCCTACCGCCTCTCATGCAGAAGGTGAGAGGTTGGAACCCCCATCCAACCTCTCACCTCCGAGTTTACTGGTATACGAAGTTCAATTTGAATTTACCTTTCGGTGAAGGAAAACATCGTGAGGAAACCTACACGCATCTGCGTAGTAATTCAAGGACGTGTGTGTTCATTCAAGGAAGTCTTTAATCCAGACGGGGCACAAACCGCCCAAACCTGGGTGAGAGGAAGCTCGTACCCAGTATTGGAACGTAAATAGGCTGTTGTGATGTGGTAGACTGGTGTTATTCTAGAACATATTCGATCGATATCATTCCCGTTTTAAGAATCCAAAGTTGTTTTCTAAGAATACCCAAGTACGATTATCCGTTTCAATTTTAGAGCTGCAGGCAGACAAACTATTAACAACATATATTTTAGGTAGGTAACTAGCCTTATCATCTCATTGAAACAAAGATCTGGTCTTACGCATCTCACAAACAGGAAGAGTCCCATTATACAAGCCGCCAAAGCATTGTAATAATATAAATAAACACGGTATAGAATTCGACCTGACATTTCGACTGTACCAGACACCTGAATGAGTGTTCTCACGGTCATTCAGTACGAGATATTTATTTAAAAAAACATCATGAGAACTATTTTGTTGTAGTGATTATTTTAACTTTTCTGAACCAGCACGGAATAAGTATCTGGTAGACGTGTTAAAAGCGATCAGCATTGAGTAAACGTATGTTAACTATCTGCTATTTCTCACAAAACATAAGTTAGTAACTGAACAACGCACGTACTTCGAAAACAATCTAGCCAAATGAAAATTGTTCCTTATTCCGTATAGTTTACTAAATATAGTTACTTATCACCCTAATTCCAACATGTACTTACTGACACTTATTTATTATAAGCTCGATCGCATTTCAAAACTGGTTACTGACACATTTTCTACAGACAGTTCAAAATCCTCTACGGGAAATGACTGCAAGCAAGACTTCCAATAAAGGTCACTCGCGTTGTCGATTCGTATTCCTACAGCCTTATCTTCACTGATTCATATTCCACGGAGCCTCTGGAATGCTGTGGAGCCGGTAGATTCCGTCCCATTGGCTATTCTACGCGCACAGTCAAGTTCTATTTGTTGTCATACGCATTTCACTCTTTAAGTAAAGGATTTATGTGCTGGTGTAAGGTGCCGCTCGACGACGTTTACCAGCCGTGATTTACTCTTTCTAGACTAGATATTTACCAATTGCCGTCAAACTATTTCTAGTATTGTTTTAGTGATTCAGATAATTAGTTATTTAAAGAATGACTGGTCGTCTACTCCTCGTGGGTCCGCGGCTTTCTACGTATTTACGACAGTTAATTTCAGCTCTGTGTGTGTGGTGTGTCAGTAAATAACGAAAGTTTTGTTTGCATACCTATATCATTTATTGATATCTAGTTTAGGTTTTTGTTAATCCTGATTGCCATTGTAAAACCACGCTTTTATAATGGAAACTTTGAAGTTATTTTCGTTAATACATAAATTCCGCTGTTACTGGAATAAGTGAAGTAGGTATAGGTACCTATACTTGGTCACTTAATCAGAGTTTCAGAGTTCGATTGAATCGGCGTCTTAAAAGCATCGCGTAAGTGGTGTTTACTCATATAAAAAAGTACCTACATGCAATGCAAGTCGTTCATGCAATCTAGACCCCGTTTTATAGGCGTCAGAGCGTGGGATATCGATGCTTGGCGGCTCATTCAATTTAACGCGCACCGCCCCCATACTTGTGCCGGTGCTTCGTTACACACTATAGTACAACGTGGGGATTGTACAATCCAGCCCATATGTATACACTTTTGGACCTAAGCACAACGAAATAATGTTCAACAGTGTGTACATATTAGTGAACTCAGCTGTACGTGATTACCAGCGATTTACCGCTTCAGTTCACTTGCATTGTCAATTAATCTTCTGGGATCTGCAGAATCTGTAATGCGGAATTGCGTATGATGCAGAATGTATATCGTCCCACGCTACTGGTTATTTCATTCAAGCACAACTTTTGCAAGTACAACACGATACTTAGGTAGGTGGTACTATATCCATCCATACTAATATTATAAATGCGAAAGTAACTCTTTGTCTGTCTGTATGTTACCTCTTGAAGCCGTGGTGGCCTAGTGGTTCGACCTACCGCCTCTCATGCAGAGGGTCGGGGGTTCGATTCCGGCTCGCACCTCTAAGTTTACTTATGTGCGAAATTCAATTTAAATTTACCACAGAGCTTTTCGGTGAAGGAAAACATCGTGAGGAAACCTGCATGCATCTGCGAAGTAATTCAAAGATGTGTGTGAAGTCCCCAATCCGCACTGGGCCCGCGTGGGGACCTATAGCCCAAACCCTCTCGTGATGAGAGGAAGCCTGTGCCCAGCAGTGGGACGCAAATAGGCTGTAGTAGTAGTAGTAGTAGTATGTTACCTCTTCACGCTTCAACCGCTGTACCGATTTAGATGAAATTTGGAATTAAGATAGTTGGGAGTCCCGGGGAAGGACAGGCTACTTTTTATCCCGGAAAACACAGTTACCGAGGGAGTGCGATAACCGAAATCCACGCGGGCGAACTCGCGCGCTGAAGCTAGTCACCTATTAATAAAATGATGAAAAATCAAGTAGGTGGGTAAGTACATCGCTTTATCTTAATTAACATACATATGAGTAGGTGGTTACGACAGATCGTCAAGTTGAATATTAATTAATACCGCAGAAACTCGAGCTACCCGTGCCTACTACTTTGCATATTTTGATGGATGAGATAGACAGGTACCTACTTTTAGCTTAGGATCCATAGATAATTACTGCGTCAACATTTTTCATCGTAGGTACGTGTTCCAACAAAACATCCCGTGCTATTGTAGTACCGCCATCATCATCATCATTTCAGCCGATAGACGTCCACTGCTGGACATAGGCCTCACCCAAGGCGCGTCACTCAGACCGGTCCTGTCCACATCCACCGCGTTCCCGCGACCTTTACAAGGTCGTCGCTCCATCTTGTTGGAGGCCTACCGACAGCTCGTCTACCGGTTCGCGGACGCCACTCCAGAACTTTCTGGCCTGCGAGCAATGTGCCCTGCCACTTAAGGTTCGCAGTCGGTAGTACCTACTTATACAATTGTTGTTTCATACTCAATCAGACAATGCTGCTAATTATGAATGGGAAGATAATTAGATACAATCACATAAACAGATAATAAATAAATTTACATAATCACTTACAACACGCAACGTAACCTTATCATTATTTGCACATCTTATATGAAAAATCGTTCTGAGTAGTTTCCTGGCCGGAAATAAATATAACTACTTATATTTCATACTTTCCTTCTTTAAAGATGCGACCTGTGTCAGTAAATTCGCTTTGTCGCATTTATCCGGGACGAGACGGGTAGGAGGCTCGGCTGCTGAGGCGGCTGCTCGGCAAAGCACGCGAAATATTCGGCACTGGCGGCCTCCTACGAGTTTGTCCCTGTGGTCGTGGAGACTGCGGGACCTTGAGGTCTGGAGGCACGGTCACTCGTTTGTGAATTAGGCCGTAGAATTAGGGATGAGGTGGTGACGCGGGGGTCACCACTTCATCCCTGTCTGGGTTTTTTTCGTCCAGAGGTTGTCCATCGCCATTCAGCGCGGTAACGCGTGCTGATGGGCACTTTCGGGCGGGAGCAAACTCAGGGCGGATAGTTGATTTGATTTTATATTTCAGGTTTAATTTTGACGAAACATGGTGTGGATTTAAATATGTATCTATGTGTAATATTCGTGTTTCTTTAAAGTGATTTAAAAATAAACGTCCGTCTGTATGATTTACGACACATGATTCCTTATAGGCGCAGCTGAAAATCAACGCTAGTCTAGTATTATGCTGAGCTGTTAGCCCTTTCGGCTATAAAACTTTTTTTAGCTTATTGTATTTTTAAAAAGTTTATAAATTTTAATTTCTGTGTTTTATAATTTTGAGTGAATTTTTGTTTTGTTTTACATAGCCGAATAAAGATATTTCAATTTCAATCTTATTTGAAAAATAACTTGATCATTTCTGTAACTGGCAGGTTCGTAGATTAAAAACCAAAAAGCGATAAACGCATCTAGGTGACATAGGATACGATAGGAGCTCACAACGTGTTTCAATTAAAAAGAAAGTAAGTTTAATGACTGCATAAACTAGAAAACGTAGTATTATATAGCAGTTACCTACTGCGCTTTTACAGTTGCGACTTGCGATTGAAGGAAGTAGATACCGAGATAAGTATACAAAACAATCAGCCGCTGTATTTATATATTTTACTTGTGTTTATTGTAGTATGAGGTGGCATTAAAACAAGACACTGAGACAAAATATGTAGGTAAGTATATCACTTGAAAAGATATGAAAAACGTCACCCCCTATCACATGTTCAGCGAAAAAACATTTTGTTTCTTAGTTTGAACTTATTTGCATGTACAAAATCTACGGACATTACTAATGTATTCTTTCAAAAATAACACACAATCGCTTGGTCAATTAAAACTTAAGAATAGTTTCCGAATAAGGAACAGATGGTCATATTCGTTATACACTAGCTAGAGGTATTTCTATTTATATTCTAACCCTTCTGTCAAGATTCAAGAAACGAAACGACTTACTTCACTTTACGCTTATCGTAAACATGTTCACAATTAACTTAAAAGCATCATCCTATACGTCAGTTAAACGTTGATTTTTGATTTGAGGATGAGAACTGAGCAGTTACGTACCCGCATACGATACCGCACCGACGATTTCAATGAAATAATGACGATCGAGCTGGGGAATGATGATGGTTCTATTACGATTGCGATTTGTTACAATAACGCGACTAATTCCAACAGCAATGACAAATAAAACTTCTCTCCACGGGGCGTAAAATAAAAATGGTCGTCAAAATAGATGTGGACGCAAACTTCTCCGATAATGGAAACGACAGCGTCGAATGGATATCTTATTCACTTTTTCGCAAACACAGGAGCGCTCCAGATCAATACTGATATCTTGAGAAGAAAACGGAATCGCTAGTCACTGTCGCTAGCTTAACAGGATTGAAAAGCTCGACGGGAAGGCTAAGCTGTCTTTTTATGTATTTTGAAATTGAATATTAATTTGAAATGGTACGGTAGAAAACAAAGCGAACAAAATTGGCATTCCTTTGTTATATTTTGACGCGGAATGACTAGTCTAATGACGTGAATTGTAGCATCACTCGTATGTACGAGTATGAGGGAGATGAACTCGGTAGCTGCACTGTAGTCAAATTACGCAGAGCTCAGAACAGTGGGCGGTTTCGTAATAATAATTGGTGTGTAGTTTTTCTAGAGCATTTCCTCATTAAAGGGAACGCTTTGTGCTGTGTTTGTTCAGTAGTTTCGAGACAAAAGAGATCACGTTGCTAGGACATGTGACTCCCGGTAATATGTCTGTACATTTATTTACTTGCAGTTTATACTAATGCTTGAACTATCATTATCTTTTCTAGCGTATCTTAGTAAAAGGAGAAGTTCACGTTCCTCCTATGCGAAATTTTTGCAAGGAACACTGCTCTTATAACTTGTTTCTAGCAAGTACTTTTTTCTAGATTTCACCATTACTGTTGACTTTCTCTGCTAGGTATTAAGCAGGTTTTCAGTGCACAAAACTGGAGAGATATCGGATACCTTTCTATACATGGTTTATTTTGTTATAATGGCATTTTTAGTGCGAACTTTGTCATTAGATATCATTTCATGTCGATTTTGAAACCTTTTTTTCAGTATTTCATCAATGTACAATGACTAAAAGCCAGTCAGATCTTGCCAAATGCTTGGTTAACTTTACACAACTTGTTCCCTTTTCATTCGGCCCTTTCACTTCACTTATCTCAGACACATTTCAGCTGCAAATCTTGTGCTTTTCTGCGACTTTGCTCCAATTAAGCTCAGGCTTATTGGAGCAAGCAAGCAAAATTTTCTCAATGCAATGTAAACCTTGTAAAAGTCACTTCAGACTGCTATTTGTAAAGCGCTCTTAGATCCTTTAAGGACCTTAATCGTTTGAAGTTTATTAAACTCGGAGGACTCTAGACGGGGAAGCGAAGTTCCAAGAAGTTTCCGAATGAATGTGGTTAATTTAACAGTTCTTGGAAATGTTGCAAGCGAATCTTGGAGGTTTGTTGGCGATGGATTCAATACTTGTCTCAATCCTTCGTCTATCAATTTCGCTTCGCTGAACTCACTGAACAATTTAATGGGAATTGGCAAATCACCAGTGTTGGCTATACTTCTAGGAATCATTTTATGATTGGTTACGTACACATATTTTGCTGTGATGAATACCAGTTATGGTAAAGCGATCGACCATCGCTCCCAAGTGGGCCAGCAGTGCCACGGCCGGGAAGGTCGATGACCGGACCCCCTTTCCCTTTGCCTACGCCTGGTCCTACTACATTTCTCCACTCCGGCGCATGTAAGGCAATAAATGCATTCACCGCAACCTTTATCAATGGATCTATAATATTAAATGAACAGCGTAGCATTTGGTTCTGCTTCCACGGATAATCAGTGAAGGCGGTATCAAGTACAATTGCGATTTAAGTCGTTTAAAACCTGTTTCTGATGAAAGTGGTAGACAAATTGCCCTATAGCCAAATTCAAAGCATGTGTGAATCTTGGCTGAATAGTTAGAGAAAGTAATGGTGGGTTTTATGAGTTCTTTTCTCAACACCAACGTTCCAAAAATGAAGCAGTAAAGAGTTTCGAAATGTACTTTTACTTGAGTGCAAGAGTTTTACCTAAGTAACATGGTTTCAACAAGTCGTAAAATATCTTTTGTTTTACGTCACTTGGGGTTTACACAACTTGGTTTACGAATGGCTCTCGTTTAATAACACTTTTAACACGAATGAATGTTGTACAATCCAATCATTGTTTTGCGATTGTCACTTGGGTTTCAGACACTAAATTGTTGTTGGTTGTAGAGAGCTGATCTGATCAAAATAATATGAAACTATAATAATGGTTATACATAACCTAATATTGTGTATATTCGCGGTCGGAACCAGTGGAGGTTAATAGTTTTATCTATGCCGCCTGTACAAGTGTACAATGATGCGGTTTTTATGATTGGCCATTTCCTCAGTTGAACATGTTTAGCTCGCCAATAAGTGGAATAGGAAGTATACTTAATACATCTTAAATTACATTAGGACCGACAATTTGAATTACACATATTGAAGGCATTTTAGCGGGATCTTTATCAAGGACCGTGAGAAAATATCTAAGTATCTTAAAAATCAAATGACAGACTATGAAATGAACGCATTGTAAATATCTAGAAATGACGTAGTCAGTCAGCATACAAAACTACTCGTACTTACCTATATCGAAAATCTTTCAAACATAACTGAGATAATAAATAAAATGGATGACTTATTATATCGCCAACATTTTATTACTATTACACATTATATGAAACCTATAGAACTCGGCGTTTCTCATACATATAAGACAGCAAGTTAATATCTCCGATGTGATATTAATGATGACGAATGTGTGTTCTCGCATCTATAAACCACTATCGAGTATCTTCACATTTTTGTATTAAGATACAAAAATGAATGAATGAATGATTTCGGCAGTGTTTCACGATAATCATCAAACACTGCCGACAGTTTTAGTAGCTTGAGTAAAGACAATAACGCAATGATATAACGCGAATTTCATATTGTAAGTACTTAATTAATGAATGTAATATTGTACTTATTACCATCGTGTTTATTACCTATTTAAGTGAATCTTACGGAAGCATTCTCTTTTCCTTTCAAGATCATATAACCAATACGAGTAAACAGAATTTCATTAAAAAATATTCACGTAGGTCGTTAATAAATTATCCAACACACAGACATTTAAATACAAAGGCATTTTTCCATAAAGAACATGATATCGATAGCCGCCGCGTTCCATACACTTTCTCAGATGACCTATCACGAGTCGATACTAGCATGTAGGTACCTACCTACCATAATAAACTGGTCAGTAGCTTTTGATTGACTATGACTAATTTGTAATTTATGGATTTGATTTAGGTAGATGCAGGCGCGCATTAAATTGCACCACATTTTCAAAATGATAACTAAAAAAAGATTGAGTTAAAGGCGGTCTAGTTTCTTAGGTTCTATCGAAACACTTTTGAAAACGCCGTCAAAATTTGTGCCGTATGTAGTTTGAAGCGAGCTTAGGCCGATGGCGATTTAATAAAGACTATCTAAGTTGGTACTCATCGATACTGTATTCTGATAATATTTTACCTACATTTCATTCATTTGAACGCCGTTTCTATCTTATCTATGCTTCGAGCCGTGACCCGCTCAGAGCTCGTTCCCTTTATTACTTTTTTCTGGAACGAACGCTGTCAGAGCTATGGAAACTACGCGAATAATGGAAAAGTTTTAATTATTTCAATGAAAAGAAGATGAATTGCGAAATTAATGACTTTAGATTATTAAGTCGATGGTAAAAAAAGTCTAGAGTAGGAGTAGTGATTTTCCGATCTCTGTAGCCAAAATACGCTGGCCTTTCTGCCTTGAAAATCCTAATAAATATTTATTTTGAAACGGACGGCTTGCAAAATGGTTCACGGACAATACAATCATGATTCCGTAGATAAATTGTGATTTGCGATACATTCGGCAAGCAGTTCTATTGTGATTGTGACTTAAAGAAATGTTTTGGGGTCAATATAAAGGAATGAAAGTTTCCATTTTTGAAGTAGATTTATTGTCAGGTACCTACTCATTTATATTAAGCTACTTGGAAGTACCTATACCTATTTCTCAACTTAGAGTTGGTAGAAATAAACTACGATAACATGGCCTCTCCTCTCTCTCTACCTACGGGTCTTTCCTCACACGAAAATTTGCAAGAACCGGCAGGATACTTTAAAATCGTTTAACTAGTTCATTCGATTCCTATTCAAACAACGTACGCTGTAAAGCATCGGCAACAATGAATATGTAAAAGGAAACGTGAAAAAAATTCGTGCCCAATGAGCCGCGCTAAATATACGGGTGCCACGAAATTTGCCGGAATTTCTTGGAGCGTGTACAAATTCAAGGCTCTGTTTACGAAACTCGAGTGTAGAGCTGTGGAGGTAGCCAAGTAGGCTTTAGTGAATAAATAAACATGTTAGCGAATTCTCGTCAAGGGGATGAGTCGATCAAGAGAAGCAATGTGCTCCACTGTAACAAACTGCTATCAAAAATATCTTTTCCCTTTTGAGCTGAACCACGTATCTATCATGTATATGTACGAGTAGATAGGTGAGGTATCTACGCTCGTTAAGCGCAGCGTTCCAATAAGTGACTCCATCCGAGCATCCGGCGTCATATCAATGATCTCAAACCACCTGACACCCTCGTGTGGTCGCTGTGCCTACGTTTTACGTTACATACTCGTAGCTAGCATCTCCCGGCGACTGCGGTTTCCTGGCTCGCTTCCCAGCCCTGATACACCTATTCAATCAAACGGGTTTCATTATGCTCAGTTTGCTAGTTGGCTGTTAGGTTGGGACAAAAGCTTTCCAGTTCTGTAGAACGTGCGCTAGATACGTAAAACAACTATGAATGAACGCCGACTGTACACAGGTTGCCAATTATTAGGATTTACATAATTCTCACTGCTTTTAAAGCTTTTAAAAACGCGTTCATGGTAATTTCACGTTATCCCCATCTTTTGGGCATATTATTGTCTAGAACAAATTGAGCAGTAATAAGGTTTATTTGTTCAAATCATGCTGTCATGAGCGTTGTAACAATTCTCTATTTACTTTTTTTTACTTGACATATGAGGCTTTTTGGTAAGTATTCTAATTGTTTTTTTTTTCTTTGCAGGCAACGCAGCCGCTCGTACGAGTCGGACGACAACGAGCGAGGCGCGTGCGAGTGGTGCGAGTATGCGCTCGTGATCACACTCGCGACCGTTTTGCTCATCGGCGTGGCTGCACTGACCATCTTCTGGACGCTCTTCTATCGCGAGGGCTATGCCTGGGAGACCGACATCCCTGAGAAGCAGTTCAACCTGCACCCCACGCTTATGGTCGCCGGGTTTGTCACCTTCAGCGGTTTCTGTGAGTATTTTTCGCCATCCTAATATTTTTGAAAACATCCTCGTAAGAATCATAAGGGAAGAATTCGATGACAGATGAAGTTAATTGATTAAACAGAGATTAAAAGGTTATATTCTGTACCTTACATGAAATGAAGAATGTCTCTGGATTACGTACAATCCATTTTACCAGACGCGCAGGCGAAACGTTTGCTACACGGTGTAACTTTAAACAGTTGCATTATAATATTTGCAACCTTCACATATACCCCAAGATTGCTATGCAATTTATTGTCGAACTAATCTTCTTCACGGTCTGACCTTACGGATTGCTGGAGGTCAATTTCGGTAATTATACTGTCGGTGGCTTTTGACCGTTTCGTTGGCACATAGCAGCATAAGTTTCCACCTCACAATACGACTTCAATGTCGACAATGATAAATGGTTATTAGTTTAGGAAATAAGGCCGGTATTGTACACCTGCCAATCCTGCCATTCTACATATACCTACAGAATGTCAGCTATCTTTCAAGAGCACATTAAAAAAAACTTTAGATAAACAATGTCTTACCTATATATAGGAAAGTTACTTCTACAGGGGCTATATTCCAAGTCTTAATAGGGACAGGGAGATTCCCTATAGCATCGCTCACGCGTCGCGGTGTTGCAACCGAGCTTTAAACAGCTAGATTTAAAGTTCAACTTGAGCGCCGTGACGCGTGAGCTATAGGAAATCTCCCTATCCCTATTTAAGACTTGGAATATAGCCCCTGGCATCTTTACGCATCAGCTGTGCACGAATATATAAACAGGACATTTATATGTAACTGGGTAGGCAAACGAGCACTCTGGCCATCTGATGGTAAGCGATCACTGCGTCGCTGAACATAGAAAATCTCGACAACTCCAAGATGCTTCTATGCCAGTAATTTCGACTTCGACGTCAAAATTATTTTCCTTCCTGGCGTAACTTTATCTCAATTTCCATTGTTACGTTTCAGCCGTGTTGCTGTACCGCGTCTGCCGCTGCTTCCGACGTATTTACGTCAAGCTACTGCACGCCATCTTCCACGCGCTCGCGTTCCCCTGCATCGTGATCGGCTTCCTGGCGGTCCTGGACTACCACAACAAGAAGGGCTTAACCAACTTCTACTCGCTGCACAGCTGGATCGGGCTTACCGCCATGGCACTGTTTGGAGTACAGGTACTTTTCAATATTTAGAAATCCAAGCATGTGGTCGTGGATCTCATTAGGTATTCAATGGCTTTTAGGATTGACCCGTACCGTGACCCGTTACCAAGCCTATAGTACTTACATATTGAAGCCAATGGCTCAATGTTAAATCCCCGTCAATCATCATACAACGTAAACAGTTTTGCTACTAGAGTAAAGCGAATCCTCTAACTGTTGCGTGGACAAGCATGTCGGTTAGTACTCGTTAAATGACAAAGCGGTAAAAGCTATATTGCTTTTACCGCTTCGCACGGTCATATATTTTACGACAGAAATAACAATACCTAGTATTTACAGTAGTAGTATTTGAACTACAAGGAAATACACACATATAAAACTCATATTGCCTGAAAAACTTTTTATCATAATGTAACCTTGATTTTTCCAACCTCAGATTACTCAAATTCGACGTACAGTCATGCAAACGTAAAAATCTAATTTCACGGTTCACGGAAAGCTGAGTATACCTACTTAACTTCATCACCCTCTCGTTATACTTACCTATACTCTTTTCAAACCAAAGTTTCCTTAAGGGATATTTCACTGCCATTTATGTGGTAAAGCGGGATGAAAGTGCACCTTGGTTAAGCCTCTAAGATGTTAAGTGGGTTTTAAACTGTTCACGGCGTAGTTAACTCGTATATGTAGCATGTTAGTTCCGAGTTGTTTAGTACTCCCAGTTGGGTTTCTCTCGTCACGACCGGGACCAATTGAGCCTAGTAATTATCGTCAGCTAAAATAGGTCGTTAGATTCGTGTCGTGCTAAAATATATTTGAGAATTTGCTGAACATTTGCGTGACACGAGCTTATTAAGTCTCTAATGATAGATGGGTTAAGCAGTGTACAAGGAGACTATATTACGCATTCCGTATGCCCTCTAATTAATATGAAATTAAAATATGTACCTAGTTCAAGCGTCAGGTTTCAAGTTAAACTTAACGAGAGATAAGAGTTTAAGAGTTCGTAGATATTACTAAAGCACTGCCGGCGTTTCTCAAGGGAACCCTCAAGCACATTGAGCACTGAGCGTAGAAATTACTAAGAACTATTACATGCACATCTAATGCATAGGACCAGATGTATCGGATTTATGCGATGGATGTATGTAGGCTTTTGCGTATAGCATGAATAGACGAGCGTTCCAACTCCAGTTCAATCGATCGTGAGCAGTTTTTATCAATAAATCCAAATCTAGCTACCTGCGAGTTAGTTAGCATGCTTTTAGATAAAAAATATTAAAGTAGGTTACGGTGGTACCAACACTCAGTCCGCAATTTCGCATGCAAATTTTTGTGGCAATCCGTCAAGCAGTTCTCGAGTTGTAAACGAATACAGACGCGACTTTTCCTCAGACTTATTACTAACTAGATATACTCTACTCTACTCGTAAACTACACATATGAATAATTTGATAATTGCGTCTTACAATACTTCGGCGTCTCCTGATCTCCTTGCGGGAATCCCACAAGCCTTCACACTGACCTCTCTATTCCAGTACGCAGTCGGTTTCTTCAGCTTCCTCATTCTGCTGATCTGCAACAAGGGCACCGCTGGCTTCCGCGCCTCCCTGGTGCCGGTGCACGCAGCCTTTGGCATCATCATCTTCGTACTGGGCGTCGCTGCTTGCCTCACTGGACTCACCGAGAAAGCGCTCTTCACTATTGGGTACGTTGCTTTCTATATCACCAGTTGTATGTTAGTTGAAATTCAAGCGTGCTTTTGTATTGCAATCGCGCTTTGTTTAGCGCGTAACGTAAAAATAGTTGCAATAGTCAGCAAAGGTTTTTTTTGTTGTTCTATCCTTTTTTGTGCTAAAAATTTGAAGTGACGCATCGTGTGATTAGTGCGATAAATGTGCACAAAAATTGGGTACCTAGTACCTACATGAATGTCATGACGAATTCCTGTTCTATAAATGGACAAGATCTTAAAATAAAATGTTAATTAACCATTTTGTTTGAAATGCTATATTTAATTAATGATTCATTGCCAGCATAGAGGCATTTAATCTTAGTCCGCAGGATTGGCAATGCATTAGCGATCTTATGAATCGTATGATTCCTTTTGTCCATGGGCCACAGACATCACTTACCATCAGGTGGTCTATGTGCTTGTCTGCCATAAAAAATCCTATATGCCCTAGGTATATTAAATTAGTCATGAGGTTCGGTTGTTCTTCATTTTAAAATTCTGCATCATGGTCCTGCATTGCTGCTGTTTTAAACATTTACGTTATTATAAACACAATACGATGCAAGGAAGGATCATGGTGTAGGTACATACTTTTATTTTCCATTGGGCATATATTTATTTATCGTGTTTTGCACATAACTAAGGGCTCAAGTGTTTTATTTTATACCTCTGAAAATAAATAAATTAATGTACCTATAAAGTTCCTTGTTTTGTGCAATGTACTGATAAATATTAACATACCTTAATCTTCTTCTCGCATTCAAGAAAACATTGAAGGTCTTCTTTCTTGCAGAATTTAAAAATCAAACTAGACTCAACCGCAATGAATTCAGGTCACTTTGTATAGCATTTTCCATACAAAGTGACGCGAATTAATTGCTGTTGAGTTTAGTATTCCAAACTTGAATGTTTACCACTTAATGTGGCGAACGCGACGTTAAAACTGAAACACCTAAAACAAAGCTTTCAAAATTACGTCAAACTTTGCTTTTATTCCATTGTATTTTGTAATATCTACAAAGTCTCCGATATTATGTTTATACGAACTTGGAGGTATCAGTTAAAGGCGTCGCGTTCGTACTAATGCACCTTTCACCCAATCGTATCGTGTCGACTGTTGCACGTAGTAGCATGTGCTTTGTGTCAGTGGCTTATGTGTACGTATCCACAGCGCCGAGAGGTACAGGAGCATGCCAGACGAGGGAATCATCGTGAACGCCATCGGAGCCGCCCTGGTCGCCATACTGGGCACCGTCATCTTCATAACCTCCAGAGACAAGTTCAGAGCGCCCAAGACCCGCGACGGGCTTATAAGGGCCTCTGTAGACTTGTAGATTCGACTTAGGTTTAAGTACTGCGTTTTTAGAACGCGTTCGAACTTAGGAAATGATAGCTCGGATCACATTATTGCTGCACTGTGAATAAGTTGTAATGGAATAATGATCATCGAGCTTGCTGACGAAATTGTTTACATAATACTTAAGATTTTTTTTTATATTACCCAAGTATTTACTTATTCAGTACTCTGATCTAAACAATTTGTTTTAACGAAAGAAAACTAGATATTGGGTTTATACCCAATATCTAGTTTGCCCTTCTTATGAAGGGCAAAAAATTCTGAAATAGGTGAGTTCATACACAAACATTCAGTGCAGATTCTTTTAGGATAGGTTATGTCTCGACTTAAATCAAAGTGTTATTTCGATGAAACGACTCTTCCTGAGTGATACGAATTCGGACCAATAATTACGCTATGAAACTATTTTTTTATTATGTTGATTGATTGATATATTAGCACATTCCACATTTTAGACGAATTCATTTAACTGACGTAATAAGGAAATTCTCTAGATAACTAGCCTTTTAGGCATGAGTAGACAGAATGTAGACTACCTTTTTTAAAAATTCATTTACCTTCTGAATTTTGGAAGAAAACCATTTTTTTATACTTTTGTTAGTTTATTTGCTGTAAAGTTACTAAACTTGAATAGATCGCTTGGATCTATTTAGGTTTAGTTCAAGGATAGTGCAGTCGAGGTCATTAATATATGTTCACTTTTAGATCTGTACACAATTGAATGCGGTGCAAAAATGTCTACATATTTGTTGATAGCGTCGACTGTATACCTACGTGTAGTTGTATTTAGTATGTACCTATCTCTAGTTAGATTTCATTTACGATTTGTAACATACATAGTGAAGTTAACTAGGTAAAATTTAAAGTAAAGTGCGCCAATATAAGATATTACCGTTAAAATTGACTGAATTTCAAACTATTATTATTTTATAGTGTTTATCCGAATCTCAATCATTACGTATCACAAACAAATATTGTCTGCAAAACGTGTAAGTACCTATATTTAATAATATTTAAGGAGGCTCTATTTGTAGATTTATTTACATTTTGATCTGTATCAGATCAAAATATGTTTATTGTTTAGGTTTAACTATTACAGCAGATTTACTTATTTTTACATTTACAAACGAAACCACAAAATTAAACAATATGTAAGAAAAATGGTTATTTCATTTATTGCACGTGCTTTTCATTCTGCCTATTAAGTTTTTATTTGTTTGCTTATTATTACGTATATTCTTGCATGTTTATGTAACTAATTGCATTATAGAGTGAGCTTGCTTACATTAACAACATCATAATTAGATACTAAACTCGTTTTTATTTATATTTCATTTATGATGAACAGTCATTAAATAACATGATTATTGATCTGTTAAGTAACTGTTTAAATATCGATCTGGAAATGGCTAAAACTTTTACCAGAAGATTGCGAATCAAAAAATGTTCATGATCGGTATATTTTTCTTGGGATATTAGATATAAAATATGTTTATTTCATATTGCCATACCTATAAATCCCTATTATGTGAGTGCCAGGATAAAAAGTATGTATGTAAAAAAATGTAAATTAAAATAGGTAATAATTTATTGATTCATTTCAATAATTTATTCAGCAAATTGGCTACATAGTGGCACTTTTACACGTCAGAAACGAATTTACCTGATTCTCATTAAAAATAAGATTGACTGGCACTTTTCGCAACATTTTAAATTAAATTTCAAAACGCAATGCAACACAGATCACAACGCGACACCTGTGTGTCCTGGGGCAGTCGGTGAAATTTCTGGCACAGAGGTATTCCATCTTGGGCCTCAGGGTAGAGAACGCATTCGAGATCTTATGGTTTCCTAATGGAGGATCATAGGATTTCGGTGTCCATGGGCCGCAGTGACCACTTACCATCAGGTGGGCTGTGCGCTCGTTTTCCTATAACAAGGATATAAAAAAACAGATCGCAATAAATTTAGACTCGAGCACCTTCCCATATTTTTTCCTTTTACTAACTCGGGGGCATGCGGTGAATCCCCAGGGCCGACAAGTACTCGACGATGACGGAGGAGTCCATCGTGATGAATGCCATCGGCGTGTCGATCGTCGCCGTGGCCATCGTGGTGCTGTACACTGTTCGTGGGACCGGCGGCTACCGCCTCCGCAAGGTCGCGGCCCACCATCCGAGCTAAGCTGCCAACCAAACCCTCCAGTTCGGGGACGAAAGGGAGTTTGAAACGGGACGTTCGCAAGCTTGTGGTATCAGAAATAAGTTTCGAAGTTTTTGTTAAATTGTGTATCCTCTAGATGTGGCACGAACAGTCATTTTTTCATTACTTGCGCGCTGTTTTCAACTCTCAAACTACTTACACGTTGGGTGTAAGTAGTTTGGGAGTTGAAAACAGCGCGTAAGATCGACTGATGTCCAAGAATTGCCACATAAATTAGCAGCCAAAATCAAATAAAATGTAACTAAGCCAATGATATAAAATTCAAAGTTGACCATCAGCACATTTGAGTTGGGTTTGAAGCAATGCGGTTTCATTTCTGGATTGTTTAGATACCTATCTAAATTAAACCAAAGGCTTGTGAATATTGACCACAGATTTGTTCATACGAGCGCGTTTCATGTAGCGATTTTTCAAATTGCATAAAACTCTACGATTTGTCCCCAGACAAAAGTCTTATTGCAATTTTTCAATGGTAGGTATGTTTGATGTTTTGCTTATGAGGTACAGCCAGTACTCTGTGACTTACCGTACGGTACGTGAAAATTCTAATGACATTAAATTTAAAATTTTGTTTTGCCTCGATCAAAATAGCGATAAAAATCAAAACATTTTTTTAATTTTGTTTCATTAGGTGATTTCTGTAACATGAATGTAAGTTGGTCGGGAAAGTGAATTGTGTGAGCTTATCTCTACCACCAATTAGGAAATATTGTGACAAATAATATCTTAGTCCAATAATAAGATCTAAGAAATGCCCCTTTTGTAACTTTTAAAACGGATATGTCTATTTACGAACTTATTGTAAGCAATATATTTAGATGGATATCGATTTTGAGATTAGATAATATTTAAAACTTCGAAAAATTTAACCCTTAATAAAATTATCATATGGTTTAGCTCAATTTGTTAACTTTAGGTTGACCAAATTATATCTCGGTTGGTGAAATTATGATTGTTCTGCGGTTGTGCGTTATTCTCTTGTGAAAATTACCTTTATTGTGAGTTAATTCCGTCTTATACAAGATTAATTCGACTGATATTGGGATTAAATACATAATTTAATTGCATATTATTTATACAATATGTAACCGCAACTATTTATGTAAGAGAAGTAAAGTAAGCTCGCAACTAAGACTAGGACCGCAGTGAAATCGACGTTGAATGCATTTTAGGGTCGCTATGTACCTACAGAAGACTCAAAAAGATGTCTAAATTCGATCAATTCCATTGTACTCGCTGTTCTGTGGTAAATAATTATCTTAATTACTAGAGAGTAAAGTAAGTAGGTATGTTAAAAGTAAAACGTGTAAGTGAGGTAAAATCTTAAGAATGAAATGAATCGATTTAAAAGATTGTCGACGACTAGCAGCTGCAGGCGCAAGATGCGATTTTCCATGCTCTTTGTTTTCAGATGCCATACATAAAAATAGGTGTTCGTAAACTCATGCTAATGTGTAAACTGTCGGTATGGTTTATGACGAATATTTAGTTAAGAAATGTTAGATGTAATTGTATATAATTTTTATCCTAATTAATGTAATGTGCGAGTGTTCGATAGTTGTAGTAGGTATCGTAGTAAAGTTTACAGTCTAAAATATTTATTGATCCATCAGTACCACTGAGCTAATTGGATACCCTGTATTTTAAGTAAGTTGTACTATTTATTTACATCGATTAGTGGGTACAGGCAGGTATAGCACGACATAACTTAGAAGGCGCGATGATTAAGCAATAATAGACTACGTCATCTGCTTAAGTGCTTCGCCGCGCGCCTTCCAAGTTGCGTTGGTCTATACATACAAGTACCTCGGAGGCGGGAGATCCTCGACGCCACTCGGATCTTTAGGAGGTAGAACATAATGTGTAAGGTGTTCATTCAAGTTGCCAAACTCGTTGTAAAGTGGTAATATGCGGTAATATAATTTGTTAATCAATTATTAATGTGCTATTCACATACATACGTGTAGCGTGTTTATCAATAGTGTAGGATAATGCTCAAGGTGTTTACGAGGGTACATATAATTTCCTTTTGTAGATAACTGAGTCATTCTATTACGTAGATAAAGGCTTTATCTATATTCCATTTTGTAAATTTGCATTCCAATAAAGCATTTGATGGGCTTTGAACATTTTTCTGAAAATATACAATCCGTAAGACTGCATTCATAAGTAGGTCCTCTTGTATTATATTACACGATACGCGATCGTTCTCCGCTTGAATAAAGACGTATTTACAAATTTTAAATATTCCAGTTTTTGTGGATCCCTTTGAAAGATTGGGGCCAAGTTTTGATATTGTTATAGAAACCCAATTTGTACAGTTGCGACAGGTTTTGTTGAGCACTGTTTTAATACAAAAATAAAATACCAACACATAGTTGTACTTCCAAATTTTATTTAGAAACGCACCAAGAGAATTAATATTCGGTACCTGCTTATTAATGTAAAGATAGGCACGTGATAGTTTCCGTTTTTTGCTTATTTAATAGAAGGTTACTTTAGTGGATTATATTGTTCTTGATTGAGTGTTACTATTGAGTAATTGGTGACGATTATTTAGCATTCTTAGTTGAGTTGGTGACAGTTATATTGGTTACTATGAATTTTATCACTGTTTTACATTTTGAAATATTTATACGGCAATCGTATGGTACATTAAATACTTGTATTAAAAAGCTGTTTTAATTATTCTCCTATCGTCCAAAACTTCCTAAATTAATGATATCTTTACTTACATTTGCCTACCCAGAGCAATAAAAATGTACCTTAAGTTCACCTAGTAAGACTGACATTCACTGGACGTCTGGGTAAGAATTAAGTATGCAGATCCACAGACATACAAAATTTATCATGATCCTCGACAGTCATGATCATTGCTCAGTAATAAATACACAAAGAACCATTAGAACACACACATAAGTAAACATACATAATGTTTCGTCATGCCTACGGCGGTTGAGGTAAAAAAGTAAAAATCGAATATGTGATATGTATGTGTCAAACAACTTCACAAACTGACACATTTCATACTTTTTGTAAATTAATGAATCGATAATCATGTTGTCGACATGTAGTCAGGGGTACGTTAGTTCTCCCGGGGCGCTCAATCGGAGGAAGAGGGCCCGCTGAGAGGGCTGCGGTAGAATGTGACAACGTGATCCCGCAGCCCTCGCACACACAGCGCGGAGGAGAATCGCTGGGGTTTTAGTGGGTATTCCGGCCACTCGGTGAGTCCCACATAACCACCTCCCCCCCCCCCGGGCGGGTGGTATGCGTAAATTCGCATTTACCCAGCGAAAAAAAAAAGGTTACGTTAGTTCTTTGGTAGCAGCTGGTAGCAGTGAAAATGTTAAAATTTACGCTACGGACACGTGAAAATACAAGCGGTATCAGGTTTAAATATATTGGTGACCCACATGGAGAATTAAATGCAAGGAATGACGTTAGAACGTGTCTTTATTTCTTATGTTAATAATATACGTAAATTAGACCTTTCAAATCTAAGATAGAGTGTAATACTTAATAGTAGATTTGCGCAAGAAAAAACTAGGTAACGATACAGATTTGTGAATACATAGTAAATACATTTTAAATGTCAATAATTTTGATAGAATATCTTGAAACAGAACAAGTTCAAGCTCTTGATGATTGGTCATTATCATTATAATATTCAACGGTACAATCGCTTGCAAAACTAAATAAGGTCCGCAGGTAAATATTGATGCCACTTGGTTACAGTCGATTCAAAGTGTAATTTTAGTTGTACACGATATTGAACCTTATTTTTAAAACACTTTAAATACATAAGTTCTCAAATTGTCGGAATCTGTTTTTGGCGTGAAACGTCTTTCAAATCACAACGAAATCATACAAGGAAAATTGGAATGTCACATTTCTGCACGAATTGGTCTATCCCGGACGTTTCAAGTTAAAACCAATGTACTTAAGTGTGCACCGAAACAGCCCCACGCATTTTTTCAACTCTGTAGTCCTGTTTCGTAAAGAACAAAAATGACACTTGAGTCGACATTTAGACTAGTGCTCCTGGTCGTACCCGTGTTTCGTGTACCCGTAGCCGAATCTCCGTTGCCGTGTTACTCGGCAACGGAGATCCGCTCCGTTTGCTCCGTGTGATTCGGCTACGTGTAATTAAGATACGTAGCTACGTGTACACGGAGATACGTATCTTATTTATACGTAGATCCTATCCAGTCGTGTTCAACAACCGAGCGGAGCGGAGCCGAAGCCGAGCGGAGCCGAAGCCGAGTTTCGCGGGAACGTAGCCGAATCCAGAAACGGATACGTATCTTTGACGTGACCGTGTAGTACGGGATCTTAGCACCGCCGGTGCTAAGGCTACGTAGCTACGGTTCCGCGTGTAACACGTATATCACAAGCCCTAATTTAGACCTAGCTTTCATAATTTACCTGCAGATATGACATTATTTTTGAAAGAGCTCGCTACTTCCGCAAGTTACCAGTTGATTATAAATATTTAGGCCGACAAAAAAGGATTATAACAAGTGTCGACTTATTAAATGTACAGTCAGCAGCAGAAGTAGATAAGCTGTCCAGGTGTTCAAAATGACCTACACACGACCTTATTCTTAAGACGTTAAGGGCGTCTGTAGGTCATTTTGAACACCTGGACAGCTTATCTACTTCTGCTGCTGACTGTAACAACAGCCACAATTTGATCTGAGCTTTTTTTCTATCTAACAACTTAAGCCTACTTGAATTTGGCTTCCAAATGAGCAGTTTATTAATAAAAAATATTTATAACACCGGTGCACTATGCGTATGCGGTGTTACAGATCATTTTTTTTAGAAGAATGAAATTCGTTCTATTCCCAGTATTCCGCACCCGCGGTAAGAGGTGCGTTCTAGTGGTAATTTGAATTTGCAAAGTGGAGAATTCCCATTAGGTCGCACTAAGGAGGGAAAAAAATCCTCGTAATCCGCAGTGCGGATAACGGGGTTCGGACTACTGGAAATAAGTCGGAAATCCAATTATTGATTTTAATACTGTCTTACTTTGGTGTAAGGAACTTAAACGGAAGTTGTGGAATGTAAGTAATTAATTTATGTGCAAATATGAGAAATTACTATTTTTCATGATTACCTGGCGTCCTTGAAGTTAAGGGTTACACACTCAAGTTAAGAATTTTTTGAAATTTGTGTATTAAATTGAAATAAATAAATAATAAATATATAGGGACATTTCACACAAATTGATCTAGCCCCAAACTAAGCAACGCTTGTATTATGGGTACCTACTAGACAACGATATATAAATACTTATATAGAGAAATGCATACATATATAAATACTAAACATCCATGACTCCGTGAAACATTTATAATATTGAAAACAGAAAATATTTTAAAGCTAATTCATGAAATTATGAATTAAAAGCTAGTGTTATATCAAGTTTTGTAGAATCACTCCTTCCGAATAGCGATTTACAAGATACAGTACGACACAACTTAGAAGGCGCGCGAAGAAGCGCTTAAACCGTTGACGCAGAGTCTATTATTGCTTAATCCACGCGCCTTCTAAGTTGTGTAAACCTGTACTAAATGTTTGATAAGACACTTCCCAGTTGTACATAGTTTTCTTTGAGAGTAAACATATTTTATAAATCCTTACTCCTACATTTTATGTAAATTCTGGCTCAATAGCTACGTTCCTTTTTAATTGTATGTAAAACTTTGGAGTTGAAATACTTTTTATAACTTACTTCAGATACTTTCAACGATTGATTATTAAAAAAAAAAACATTACAATAGAACTTTGATTACCATTTACTTTTAACTGTATTTATATTTTTAGAATGTTACAGTTTTACCTTGACCTGAAGAATATAATCAACATAACAATAAAGAGAGCTAAGTGTGTGTTTATTGTATTCTATACAAAATTGATCGTTGATATTGAGTAAGTACCTAAAATGATCAGTGACTAGCAAAAATATTGCCTCTTTACTCTAAGTACATTAGTTTGTAGGCAGCATGCCTGAAATAATTGTAAACTTGACTATTTTGTAATCTGTATAATATATTTAAATAGTTGAAATCCAGCCGCCACGGCTTTACGCGTGTATTAATAACATAAACTAGAGAATGCGACTGAATCTTCTCTTTGCGGTGTAATAATAAAATAAAATATTTTTTTTTTCTCTCTCTTTCCCCTAAAAATTTCGAAACATTGACTTTGTAACCTTTTCCCGGCAGTTACGTTAAAATAAATATAGAATTACTAAAATATGAGCAGCCATTTTGAAATTATCAAATGATGCACGAACAACGGTCATACATTGGAGCAATTGATTATAAATTATTGCAGCCGCATGAAAAAAAAAACTTTTCCGTCTCTAAATACAATTTCGATCATTATACCTAATGCCGAACTAAACGACAATAATATTTAGGCCGGTGATGTTGACATAATTTGTGTTTTACTACCAGTGACCATTTAATTTTGTGTGTGGACAGATTTAAAGCATTTCTTAATTGACTTAACTACCATCTAGCATGTCACAAATTAGGATAGGACATCTATAAAATCAGCGTCTTTGGTGTTGGATGTCTATGGTACGTTAATATAATGTATAAGAAGGACACTAAATGTCAATAATAAATTAATTCAACCGTACTCTTTTTCTACGTTTTCAAATGAAATTATTTAAAAATAGTAGCGTAATATCAGAATTTTGCAATTTAACTTATTGTACAAATACGCATAGAGAAATGTAGATATTTATGATCTTAAAACTAAATAGTAAAACATTAAATGCCATATAATATGTTTGGGTTTACCTAAGTGCTATCAGATTAACCAACAATGACTACAGCCAGCGCAGCACATACTAGTAAATAACTGCCATAATTACGTATCTAGTAGGAGAGATTCCTAAATCGACATATGACAGCTGGAGACCCCCATAGAACCTAAAAACGTATTACTCATATAAATGAAACAACTTATGAAATTTAGAAGACAGTCACCTCCTATATCCTTTATTGTTTAAAA
This sequence comes from Aethes cnicana, assembly GCA_963971205.1. Lineage (NCBI taxonomy): Eukaryota > Metazoa > Arthropoda > Insecta > Lepidoptera > Tortricidae > Aethes > Aethes cnicana. The sequence goes on along the minus strand of OZ020278.1, from coordinate 9,100,844 downwards.
CTTGTGATGAGGGAAAATATTTTGTTTCGATTTTAGGACATTTTCGTAAGTCGATATAAATCGAATCTTTATATACAAGATAAATTAGATACAATAATAAGGAATAATTTATCACTCCCTTTCATATTAATATTTTATAATAGCCCAGGATCATATTTAAAATATGTCACATATTATTATTTACATTTAAAATAATCGTCGGTAAAAATCGATTTCTCTTGAAAATCGCTTAATACGAACTACGACACTCCTTAGCCCCATCACTATAAATAAACATCGACTACCAAACGTCATATGCCGATTTAGGAATCTCTCCTACTATAATTGCATTTTCACACTTACGACAACAGTAAACTCACACGTACGTTTACATCTTTATAGACATAAATCTCGATTTCTCGAAAGACAACGAGTTAAGAGGGTTTATGCCGAAAGTTGGCAACGTCGCAAATAGCCGTCAAATATTTCGCTGTTATCAATTATTTCTGAATATTACTGAATGAAAACATGAATAATCGTTCTATGATTGAATAAAACATTAAGTATGGATTGCAAAAATTATCATAGCAACACGAAATTTTTAGTATTATGGAAGTATAATATCGTTTGAAAACTTAACATCGCATATTCCATGCTATTTAATGTAATTTTACCATTTGAACGCCTAACCAACAAATATAAAACGAGACGCGTCATTCAACCATATAATGATTAAGTACTTCTTTTTAAATTAATTAAAAACAGCGAAACATTTGACAGCTATATGCGACGTTGCCAACTTTCGGAATAAACCCTCATAACAGTCATTATCATTAGATATACATTTTAATATCAATGAACAGGTAACACGATAGGGGAAGCACGATACTTTTTATTGTGCAAATATTATTATTTGTCTCTTTCGCACCTTCCAATAGAATTGAACAAAACGTTTCAGCGTTTCTTGGAAATAAATCGATTATTTTTCCATTAGATACAATTGAAACCTTGTTCCTTGTCCCTAAGATTTTATTTTAAATACAAGAATTGTTATCTTTATTCTCAAGTAACTAATTAGTGATCACCATTACAACGAAATATGATTGGGTTTATCTTTCCTGCAGATATACTTTAATCTTAGATTTACTTTGGAATGACATAACACATATCATATCACACCCAAAAAAGCAGAATCAACTGATAGCGCTCGAAAGAATATTGATTTAAACCTTTTTTGATCTTTTAATATATCAAGTTATCTTGAATAGTATCATACTGTTCTGATTAATATAGTGATTGAAATGTCTTTTCCATATCCTCATAATACGATCTATTTTAAAGAGAATCAATTTAGGATGTAATTTAAAAAGCGTACAATATTATTGCTATGTTGGAGCTGTATTTTATTTCGCGAGTGGATTGTCACGCATAATCCTATTTAGAAATGACATTCCTGCAGATTAGCTTTCTACCTTTAGCGTATCCTTTTCTTCAACGATTCAACTCGTAAACGCCGAATGTTAGGAATAAATACTAGAATTTGAAAAAGCACAGAACGCACAGAATTTATTACGTTTGTCCAGGAAGCGCTACGCTTAAGTCGCTTAGGCCCGCCGTCTTTCCTTAAAGACCAGCTTTGGTTTCTCCATGGATTTTCTAAATACCAACAGAGTATTTACCTTAGGCCTTGAAGTATTGTGGGAACTCGTTGGATATTGCCCGCACGAGTGCTTGGTCTTCGCGGCTACATTCTGTCTCCTCGCAGAAGATTCTAGCGAAGCACCGCAGAAGATCGTCCCGCCGGTGCAAGTGGGAGCCGTAGTCCGTGTTGCGAATGATGCCTTGAAGCGTCTTCAGATATTCTTGGCGACGCTGTAAAAGTAACAAAAAAAGTAATGCAAACGACATGTGTATAAAATGAATAAGCCCAGAGGAAGTTGGTTGTTTCAGAACTTGATTTCTGCTCATATTTCATCCTATACTATTAAACGAGTACACATATAGGGCGAGACGACAGCGGACAAGGGTCGCGGAGAGAGACTAGACACGCGCATAGCACGAAACATACTGGATGTCGACAAAAAACAGCAAAAAGGCTACGTATGACCGACTCGAATTAAAAAGAAAGAGGGACTCAGATGCTTGACATTTTTTTCTGTGAAATCGAACTTAGTCTAACGATAGTATGAAAGAAATGGGGCAATGGGGATATACCTATGTCATTCATGTCGTTCCGGTGTGCAGTTTCTCGGGCGTGCGTTTGTTCAAACTGTGATGTATGACGTCATCAATATCACGTGCTCCCCTGCCGCCCGACGGTTACCCCCAGGGAGGTGAGGGTACGAAGTTGACAAGCTATATTTCTTTATTTGCCATATGTAATTGCCATAATTGTAATTGCTTTAAACCCCGCTGAACGCAAAACGTCGTCGTAAAAAAAAGAAAAAAGCATTATCAAATCAGGTCACATACCGTCTCGCCAGGCGACAAATCAGCGAGTTGCCTGACGATGATGTCGATGGCGACCTTGACATCATTCGTGTAGAAATGCTCGGCGGTCTTCTTGCGCGAGAACAGATCTATGACAAGCTTGAGCACCGAGTGCGCGGGCGCCGGCTCATGGTCGAAAATGTGCACGGGATCATCTGGAATGTGATCCATGGGTGGTACTATAAATGACATTAATATTATAAATGCGAAATTAACTCTATCTATCGGTTATCTCTTTACGCTTAAACCGCTGAACCGATTTAGATTAAATTTTGGTATGGAGGTAGTAGGAGTTCCGGGGAAGGACATATGCTACTTTTTATCCCGGAAAAACACATTGTTCCCGCGGGAGCGCGGTAATCGAATGCCACGCAGACGAAGTCGCGGGCAGAAGCTTCTTAATATCATAAATGCGAAAGTAACTCTGTCGTCTGTATGTTAGGTACCTCTTCCGGCTTAAGCCATTGACCCGATTTAGATGAACGCATAGTTCCCGCGGGAACGCTATAACAAAATTCCACGCGGCGGTAGAAATTAAAATTTTGAATTCATAATTTTGCCACTGGTGGAATTTTAAAGCGAATAAAAGGCATGCAATGGCAGACGCTAGTCCAACATTAGAACAGGACTTTCAAGATATATTGGTAGGAAAAATAGTAAGAATTTCTCAAAAAGAACAGCAAGGAGCGACAGCGGAGGGCACGAGAACACGTCGTAGTCTATTTTCTCCATGGACATTATCTTACCTTCACGATTTAAAAGCAGTAGCACCTTCTCGCAGAATGTTTTAGCGTTGTCTCTGTTTTCCAATGCTTTTAGCAAGAGATTGTCAGCGGGCGACTCAAACTGCAGATTGAAGGCTAACAGCAGAGTGAGGAATAAATCCGGTATTTGCTCATCGACGTCCGTTTCTGGCGGATTTTCGATGAGTTCTAGTAGAAACTCAGCGAACTCTATGCCTAAAATTTCTGAAAAATAAAAGAACTCAATGGTAATTTTGGATTTTGTTGCCATTTCTCGATGACATCATTGGGATATTGAAAAAAACTTGGTACTGTGTCCGAAAAATTACCGAAGTGTGTAACTGGCAGCTTGTCACCCATAGACAAGACCATAGATAGAAGAAGAGCGGAGTGAGAGAGACGACTGACGGCTCTAGGGTTGTCACGCATGTCACGCGCTATTTCAGGAGGCAACTGAGAAAGTGCCAATGTCGCCAGGGCTGTGCGTTCTAATCCGCACATAACACCGAACGCCTGAAATCAAAATGGTTTCGTTTATTTTGTTTAATAAAAAAATATCTTAGATGCCACAGTATGTAGTAGGTAGAGAGAGGTTATTTGAATCCGAGGGGTGAACAAAACTAGAAACTTCCTCTATGGGACACATTTGGGACATACTATACTTAACATGTACGATAAATTAAACGAAAATCTCAAAAACCCCATTATTCTCAAAAATCATTAATATTCGTAATTTCCTCAAAGAAGTAAGCTAAAATGTTTAATGTATACCTGTAACAAGAGCTGTCTGAGCGGCCATCGCGTCTCCATCTGGTAGTACTGTACAAGAGTTGTGACGTAAGCGTACCGGTGGCTACTCAGCACATGTTGAGAAATATTCACGTCGGCGTTCGACTGAAATTCAACATTCTCCATGAATCACATTGAAAGAAAAACAATGAATTTTAGAATAAAACGGTTGAATTTGCTAATACATAGCAAAACATAGTCGCAAAGTATGATAACAGTAAATTCTTCTAAGGGATATTTTGTTGAAAATGTAACTTCAAAGATCACAACAGGAAAACAATCCGAATGGCCAGCATTCGAACCTGAAATCTCAAATGTATTGCCTATGCACTTAAAGATAATCCGATTCTGATTTGATGAGTTTTTTCCAAGTATTTGATAGGATCCTACAATTTTTTTTTGAAGCATACATTTCATACTGTCTATGAAAAAGTCCTGGGCGTAAGAGACGGGCGCTTTCGATGGGTCTCATAAGAAGGCTCAAAATCACTCAGAGGGCAATGGAAAGGGCTATGCTCGGGGTTTCTCTCGGATAGAATCAGAAATGAGGATATCCGTAATAGAACTAGGGTCACCGACATAGCCCGAAGAATTGCGAACCTTAAGTGGCAGTGGGCGGAGCACATTGCTCGCAGGACTGATGGCCGATGGGGCCCGAAAGTTCTCGAGTGGTGTCCGCGAACCGGGAGACGAGCTGTCGGTAGGCCTCCAACAAGATGGAGCGATGCCCTCGTGAAGGTCGCAGGAAACCGGTGGAAGCAAGTAGCACAGGACCGGTCTGAGTGGCGAGCCTTGGGGGAGGCCTATGTCCAGCAGTGGACGTCTTTCGGCTGAAATGATGATGATGATGATGAAAAGTTTTAACAATTTTGCCATTTCACAAATATTATAAATACAAAGAACAAACATTACTGTTGTATATAAGAATGTGGGTAGATGATAAAAGGGTACCCTCAGTCTGAAACCTACAGTCCAGTAAGTGGTGAACATAACATACTGGCGACGAGAATAATTACGGATTTTATAGTATAAACATAGTGTTCAAGTGTTTAAAAGTGTTGTGTGGTACAAAGGGACACAATGTCGGTGAAATTCAGTGAATTTAGTTTGGACAAAGACAATTGGAAAAATTATATTGATAGGTTCAATTACTGTTTAGTAGCTAACAGTATTACAACGGATGAGTTGAAAAAAGCGAACTTCTTATCAGTTTGCGGCCATAATTTGTATGATTTAATAGTTTCATTAGTTGCCCCAATAAATATTAGTGACATAACCTATACTAATATTAGAAGTGTGTTAGATGAACATTTTAGCCCAACTCAGAATGAAATAGTTCAGTCATATAAATTTCACATGAGATGTCAACTGGGTGGTGAGATGGTGAAGGATTACGTTGCTAATCTACGCAAATTGGCTATAGATTGTAATTTCACTGATTTGGACCGAACTCTGCGAGACAGATTGGTATGTGGCATACGGGATAAAAATATACAGAAACAACTTCTGCAGCAAACAAAGTTGACCTTTGATGACGCAGTTAAGTTAGCTCAAGCGGCAGAGGTTGCTGATGCAGGGGTTATTTTCATGGCTATGCCAGGGGTAACGGTGACACACAGTTCCCCCGGGCCTAGTATGGCAGAAGAGCCGATGGAAGTTAATAAATTGAAAGCTAAACCAAAGGATCAGGGGAGGCAATGCTGGCGATGTGGCAAGGTGCATGGGAACTTTTGCAGGTTCCGGTGGAGTAAGTGTTACACTTGTAAAAAGACTGGCCACATTGCAGAGGTCTGCGAAGCAGTGCAGGATAAAAGTAAGTCCAATGAATTTAGTCAGTTCAACGGGTTATATGAAGGAACTGAATACTGTTGTCATTTGACAAATAGAGTACCCCCATATAGTGTGAGTGTCATGTTAAACAATCGACTAGTGAATTTAGAAGTGGATTCAGGGTCGGCATTCACATTAATTAGAGAAAATACGGCTAAATTTATTTGGAATGGAAAATTGCCACCGATGACAGAATCTAAGATTATGTTAACCACCTGGACTAACAGTAGAGTAGTATTACTCGGGGAAACGACAGTTGACGTGACCTTTAAGGGTGTGTATACGAAGTTGAACGTATTGATTGCTAAAGGAGAGGGACCAAACTTGTTGGGTCGAGATTGGTTTCCAGTGTTGAATATTAGCGTCAACGGAATATTAAATATGAGAGTGGAGACCGTGCAGGTTGATAATGTTTTGGATAAATATAAAGAAGTATTTGAACCGGGGCTAGGGAAGTATACCGGACCAGTGGTTACGATTCCTTTGAAACCTGATGCACAACCTAGATTTTTGAAATGTAGACCTATTGCTTTCGCTATTAAGGATAGGGTTTTGCAAGAAATTGACAGGTTAGTAGCTGAAGATGTGCTAGAGCCGGTTTGCCACTCAGAATTTGCGAGCCCTATAGTACCGATTGTTAAAAAGAATGGAAAGATAAGGTTATGTGGAGATTATAGAGCGACTGTCAATATGGTAACTGAGACAGACACCTACCCTTTGCCGACCTTAAACGAAGCGTTTGCAGCATTACAGGGTGGGGTCATATTTAGTAAAATCGACTTAGATCAGGCATATACCCAGGTTGTGGTTGATGAACCAACATCTAAATTGCTGACATTGAACACCCCCAAGGGACTGTTTAAAGTGAAACGATTAGCTTTCGGAGTTAAAGCGTGCCCCGGGATTTTTCAAAGAATGATGACCAATCTTTTAGCAGGAATACCGGGCACAGCAGTTCTACTAGACGATATAGTGGTCAGTGCGCGCACCGTAGAGGAACATAATGCCAGGATAAGCTCTGTATTACAGATATTGAAAGATGCAGGCTTACGAGTAAATAAAGATAAATGTAGATTCGGTGCTGAAAAAATAACATTTTTGGGTTATGAAATAGATTCAGAGGGCTTACACCCTTGTAAAGATAAGTTGGAAGCTATAATGGCAACCCCGGCTCCGAAGAATGTGAAAGAATTGCAAGCTTTCTTAGGGCTCCTCAATTTTTATGATCGGTTTTTGCCGCAAAAGGCTACCGTGGCAGAGCCATTGTATAAATTATTGTTAAAAGGTGCGAAATGGATTTGGAATCAGAATTGCCAACAAGCTTTTGAAATATTGAAAACAATGTTGACTTCAGGTGACACCTTGGTCCATTATGATCTTAAAAGACCATTGTTTCTGACCTGTGATGCATCTCAGTATGGACTGGGGGCGGTACTAGAACACCAAATGGATGATGGGTCACTGAGACCAATTATGTTCGCATCCAGGACTATGAGTGGCCACGAGAGAAATTATGCCCAGATAGATAAAGAAGCGGCAGCCATGGTTTTTGGTATGCAGAAATTTTACCAGTTTATATTCGGTCGCAGAGTGGTTATTCGTACAGACCACAAACCTCTTTTAGGAATATTTGATCCTTTGAAGGCGATACCAAATGTGATATCACCAAGAATGTTACGGTGGGCGTTATTTTTAAACTCGCATGACTATGAATTGAAGTACATCGAAGGTAAAAGAATAGGGAATGCAGATTCACTAAGCCGATGGCCAGCACCGAACACAGGGATAGAAGAAAAGGAGGAGGTGAATGTGTTGTTTTTGAACGAGACTCCAATAGATTTGGAGGTCACGGCTAAGGACGTGGCAAAGTTGACCGCAAAAGACGAAATTTTATCGAAAATTATGTTTTGGATTAAAAATGGATGGCCGGTTAGGACTGAAGAAAAATTTAAAGACTATTTGGCAAGGAAAGATGAGCTATCAGAGTACCATGGGTGTATTTTATGGGGAAGTAGAGTGTTGTTGCCTAAAAAATTGCATCAGAGCGTATTACAGGAACTACATAGTAACCATGATGGAATAGTTGTTGCCAAAGCATTGGCAAGAAGCTACTTCTGGTGGCCAGGGCTAGATAAGGAAATTGAAATCATGATACAAAATTGTTCGGTCTGCAGGGAAGTCAGGAATATGCCACCAAAAGTGACTCATAGGTGGATTGCACCTCCCAAACCGTGGTCAAGGTTGCACATGGATTTTGCTGGACCCTTCATGGGGAAAGTATTTCTGATTGTAATCGATGCATTTTCTAAATGGCCGGAGGTAAAAATGGTACATGATCAGAGTTCATCAACAGTCATCCATAAATTAGAAGAGATTTTCGTTGAACAAGGGTTTCCAGACATAATAGTTAGTGATAACGGAAAAGCTTTTGTGTCTGAAGAAATTGAGCAGTATTTGAGGAAGAATAGTATTAAGCACATATTGGTACCTCCATATCATCCAGCTTCAAATGGGCAAGCCGAGAGAACGGTGCAGACAGTGAAACAGAAGTTAAGAAAGATGTCGAATTTACCATGGCCGACAAGATTACATAAAGTTTTGTATGGATTACGCACAACTCCGAGTTCAGCTACAGGCAGGACCCCCGCGGAAATGCTCAACAGTCGAAGATTTAAAACTAATTTCGACAGGCTTCACCCTCTTTCAGTTCAAGGAAAGGAGACTGAAGACATACAACAAAATGAAACTAAGAAGGTTAGAGAGATTTCCGTGGGAGAAATAGTTTATTTCAGGAATTATGGAAAAGGTCCACGGTGGTTACAAGGAAAAACTGTAAAAAGAATAGGAATAGTGAGGTACAAGATCAAGCATGGAGATAAAGTATTTACAAGGCATATCAACCAGATACTAGGGATTAATAAAAGCAAAGAAGCTTTGGAAGTTACAACAGATGATGGAGAACAGACGGAAGAGAGCAGAAGTCACGAAGTTGATGCCACAAATGAAGCATTTGGCACCGTGAGAATTCCACCACCCAGTCAATGGGCAGATTTGTTAGGGGTTAACGACAACATAGGCTCTGACCTCAGCCATAGTCCTCACACGCAGGATACGGGTAGTAAGAAGCGGTCGAGGGCTAGTCTCAGTCCCACGACAGTCATTTCCAATAAAAGAATGGCGTTTGGAGAAATAGTAAGGGAAAGCAGCGTGAGTGGAGATAGTGGGAGCATTGAAGACGAGTCCAGTGAAGAGTAGGATAGAGTAAAAAAAAAAAAAAAGTAAAAAAAAAAAACATTAAAAAAAAAAACTATAAAAAAAAAACAGAGTGCATGTTAGATTGGTGAAAAGTGTTCTTAAAAGTTAATAAAAGTGTGATGAGTGAAAAAAAAACAAAAAAAACTAAGTGATGCTAATATAGACAGTGACTTTCGTCATGGGGGAAAGGCATGTTGTATATAAGAATGTGGGTAGATGATAAAAGGGTACCCTCAGTCTGAAACCTACAGTCCAGTAAGTGGTGAACATAACAATTACCATAACAGAGATAAGCTCGAGCAGCTGCGTCTGAATGTCGTGAGCGTCATCGTGCAGTGCCCAGCCCCTCTGCTGAGCGTCGTTGGCCGCTTTAGACAGGGAGTTGAGCGCTGTCATCATCCTCAGGGCGTCCGGGGCGGCGTCGATGGCGTTTTTAGGGCATGTGATGTTGCTGTTCGCTTCACGGAGCAGCGCGTCGATTATTGAACGAGCTGCCCCACCTGGGAGGAACTCCTTGAAATAACATAATAATAAGAATACACTTGCAAAATTAGTGACTATTTTCTTATCTATATCATTAATTTTTAAGAACTGTACTGGAATATATAGACAACCACATTGAAATAACTACCTATTTTTATTAAAATAGTTGATGATATTACTGAAGTGAAAGTGCCTTATGCAATTTTTTTTAATGTTGTTGCTGAAAAAGTAAACATTTCGATATTTTTTTATTGCAAAATTGGCATTTTCACTCGTCCCTAATGTTAACGCTCGCTTTCGCTTGCGCCAACATAACTAGGGGCTCATGATAAAATGACAAACTTTTCGCACTTGCATCAAAATGTACTATTACTTGCCTATTATACAAAAAACCAAGTCAAATATATAACAACATACCCTTAAAGAGATGAGTACAGTTTCAACTGCAACTTTTGACATCTCATGGCTCAGTTGAGTCTCCTTACGCACAGACTGCACTATTTCGTAGATTGCATTGGGCTTGATGCTCTCACTGCTGTCCTGACTGTCATCTTGATTGTCAGTGTCCGATGACAGCTGGTTTATTGTAGTTTTAGTCACAATGGCCTTCTTACTGTCATCATTTTCTGAAATAATTAATGGTCCATATAACAGCCATATTGAGTAGGAATCTGAACTTATGATCTTTAATTAACTAGTTCATATACATTTATTTCCACATTAAAGTATGGTATATAAGCTTTCAATCGTAATTACACTGATATTTACGACTGTGATATTGTCAAAAGTTAAACATTTTTATGGTTAAAAATAGCTCATAAAAGACTTACCAATTACCGATTTAGGGGAGGAAGTGTCTCGTTCCTCATTAATATACTGTTGAGATACAACAGGCCTCAAGTCAAATGACGGAGACACTCCATTAGGTGGGGTGGCATCATCGAGGCGTGGTGGGGGCTTAGGAGCAGGATGCTTCTTGCTGTGGGGCTTTATCAACATCTGAATTTGCTTCTTTTTCTCACCCAATCTAACTAACAGCTCTTGCTTTTGAGCAGACATCGTGTTTTCATCGTTCAATGATTTTATGCAATTGTTTACGAAGCCCAAAAAGAACTCCGGCTCAACCTGCAACGGTAACACACAGACTGATCCAGTGAACTAATTGAACTCGCAACTATAATGTAAACTAGGAATGAGTTTAACCTTGACTGTGGCGACGTAATTGGAGGGTACGAAGCCGACTTGACCTTTTCTATTAACAACATGCCACCAGTTTCGCTGCTTCGCGTTTTGTTGTTGGAGATAGAAAAAATCGCCTTCTGTGAAACTCAACGTTTTAGCCAATGTAGCCTCGAAATCGTACAACGCCTGAAGCATCTCATTGTCTTCTGTAAAGTATTATAAACAGTGTAGTTCCCCGAACACTATAATCCACACCCAGATACATTCACGTGAAATAAAAAATAAGTATAAAAGACTTACCGAGATCGTTCTGTCCGTCACCCATGATTAGAAATTTACTTTAAACAGAAAAGGATAAACGAAAGTGTTCCTGTATCCTATCGTTATTTGTTTACACCATCATTAGTACTTCAAAATTTAAATAATTGCACTACCAAGAACCATCAACAAATCAATTTCATTTGACAGTTGGTTAGTCTGGGGTTGCCTTTTTTATTTAAAAATACTCTCGGATCTATTGAGTGTTTTTTTTCGATATTTTTTTATTAATATTCAATTTATTTTGTGGTATAATAAATTCTTATTTTTTATTTATCATTGGTCCTGAATAAGTAACCTTCATAAAATTGCTAGTTGAAAAAATGTCCATTAGTACCAATACAAAAATAGGCTGCGTTCCGAATCGCGCTTAGAACGCTCACAGTAACTTGCATCCTTTTTTCACTTATGACTCGACTTTCAAGAGGAAAAGGGGTGCAAGATTCTGTAAGCGCTGTGAGCACGTTTCGGAACGCAGTCCATATGCTTTCCGTTCTGGTGCGTTTACATGAACGGCGTTTGATTTTGAACGCGCTCGTGAACGTGAACGCCGTCGATCGTTCGGCTGGCGGTTTTTCGGCGTCGCATTAGTATCGCTTGCACCTTTGTGGCGTACGGACGATGACGACTTGCCGAATAATAGTACATTATTGCCGTGGCCGGGAAAGTAGGTCTTTGCAGGCTGAGTACTGGTTTAAAGGGCCGAGGCTTCGCCGAGGCCCTTTAATATGTACGAAGCCTGCAAAGCCTTTCACGTGCCGAGGCTTATATAGTGCTTTTCTCAAAAATGAAAAAAAAACCTTGATATTAGGTATTCATAATACAGCATTGACACGCACGCAAAGGTAGTCAAGTACTTACAACAAATGCAATGGAACGCCAGTCTTATTTCGTATTCACCGATATTTGACTTTAACAGACACACTAACACGGCAAGTTAAAAACTCGCATGTAGATTTCTCGATTTTTATAAAAATTAAGACCTTTTATTAATTTTTAAACCAAACTAGTAAACTATTTTGATGAAATTTAGCTAAATAAATCTGATACAAGACAAGAACTCCCGCTTTTTATGGATCGTTCTTTTTTTAAATTCCGTTCTGAAATACATTGCGCTGTTTCAGACACGGATAAAAACGTTTGGTTTCGCGTCAATTGACAGATACAGAACATGCAGACTTGGCTGTTTGGGAATTCCTTCGCGTATTTATCAGTTTAAAAAAAAAGTACCTGTATGATAATGAAATTTCATACAACATTCCCTGCGCTTATACATGCCGCGGAAGTAAATTCATACAAATTTCCGGGGCATGCAGTTGAGTTTTTTTTTTTTTTTTTGACTGATTGTCAATGACGCACTTTGCGGTCTGATAGAAAGCAGACAATGACGAGTTTCCCCGCCATTTTTGAGAAAAATTAATTTAACAATGCCAATTTGTCGGAATGCTCAAACGACCAAAATTTTACATTTCCTGGGGTGTTACCAAGTAAAACCAATAATATGGACCCCCTCAAATAAGCAACATAAATTTAAAAAAATGTTGCAGATGCTTAGGGGAGGTTGACAAACTCATGAAGGAGTTCAAACGGAGAAAATAAGTACTTACGGGCACACTATATCTCTTTTCCGTGGAAACTACATCTTTCCGAAATAAAAAGAAGCCTACCAAATATTTCCATATTCCACTATATCTCTTTTCCGTGGAAACTACATCTTTCCGAAATAAAAAGAAAGCCTACCAAATATCTCCATATCAAATTTAATTGAAATCGGTCCAGAGGTTTAAACGTGAAGAGGTAACAGACAGACAGAATGTGAAAGTAACTGTAATTTAGACGCAAACTGAAAAAAAACATCATCATCATCATTTTGTTTCTTTTTCCTATAAAAGAAAATTAAACCCAAAGCAGTTAGCCCCCACGAGATTAAAGTCCTCGTCATCTGCCATCCTTGCACTGACTAGCACGCCCGCGGGCGTGTAAACACTCTGCTTTTATTGCGTTTACATGAACGGCGTTCAAAACGACGTTCACGAGCCCGGGCGCGTGCATGTAAACGCACTATTCCAGTCACAAAACAAGAGCTGCGTTCCGAATTGCGCTCAGAGCGCCTACAGCACCTTGCATCCTTTTTTCTCTTGGGAGTCGAGTTTCAAGAGGAAAAAGGATGCAAGCTGCTGTGAGCACTCTGAGCGCGATTCGGAACGCCGCTAAGATGTTTAGGTACTTAGAGAGTGCGCCCACGGGTGACTTTTGTCGCCGTGTCAAAAAAGTTTCTGTCATCTTAAAAGTCACGTATCCATAGCGAACTGAAGAAAAAGTCATGCGTGACAAGAGCCACCCGTGGGCGCACCTCCATACATCGCCTTGGACTTGATCGAGTGACGAAACTGTCCCCGGCGACAAAAGCCACCCGTGGGCGCACTCTCTTATTCATTGTACTTACTGAACCTTACTGAACCAAGATACTGAAGTAGGTAGTTTTAGAATAATGTTCCATGACATGACGGGTATGCCCCTCGTCCCGAGCTTCAGTTGAGATATTATACAATTGTATAATTCAAACTACCTTACTTACTTTAACTAGGTACTTACCAGTTACTTATAGGTGAAAAACTTAAGTAAATGACCTGATGTAGGTATGTAGTAAACTGATATGAAAATTCAAGGAAAAATTTAAATATGGAACGTCAACCTTCATATACACACAGGTACCTACTACATACCTAGACGCTAGACGGATCATTTAGCCCATGGACTTAGTTACTAGCTAAGTACTACTTACTTAGCTAGTAATAGATAATCCATGATTTAGCCATAATTTAAAGTTTTTTACCTATACCTTTGTGGAGTTAAAAGGAGAACCAAAGACTTATTACCGCTGGGACTCCCCGTTGCTGCAGCGTTAGGGCTATATTCATTCTATTATTATTCCCCATAGCATTGCTCACGGGTCGCAAAGTTCAACCTGAGCGCCGTGACGCGTGAGCGATGCTGTAGGGAATCTCCCTGTCCCTATTTAAGACTTCGAATATAGCCCATGATCAGCTGCACGCGCCTATTATGCCGGTGCCCAGGCATCTTTAATTTATAAGTTTAGCATATAGTGTACGTGTAGTGTACTAACCATAGCTCTAAGTTTGTAATTCTACTAATCAATATAGATACAGTCCGAATTAAATGCTTTGTATCGTATTGCATTACCTACTTACCTATTCCAAACGTACAAAGAGGTGATCAACACTAACTGCGGCGACATTTCATTTTCACCCAACTGCGCCAGAAGGAGGGTTATGTAGTTTTTCGAGTAGAAGAATGGACCCCGCGGACTTCGTACCGCCTTAGTTATTTTTTGGGTATGAAAAATAGCTTACGTCCTTTTCTCAGATCTCCTGAACATAAACTCCAAATTTCATAAGAATCGGTCGAGCCATTTCGGAGGAGTTTGGTTACAAACACTGTGACACGAGAATTTTATATATTAGATAATTTTATTAAATTACCATTGTAATTTTATTAAATTAATTATTATTAGGTACATAAAATTGTTAAATACTGTAGTTACTTATTAAATATCCTTAATTAAACCAAAGTTAATACCTATTCAGAACATTATTGACAAATATTGACCCTGTTTTATATCGCACGATATGAATCATAATAACTGTATTTAGATAGCACACTCGTAGAGTGTATCTTGGTTTATAGCGTGAGGTCAAATTCTCTCAGCTCGCTGACGATATATAAACGAAGTGTCTCAGTTCTTCCCCTTTTCTTTGTCCTACGTTAGCCTCGGGGTAATTACCTGCACTTTTCCTTAAAATATAGTATAAATACGCGATACACAGTCGTTGTAATTAGTCTATTGGAAGCATTCGAATAGAACACCAAGATGTTAAAGCTAACTCTCGCACTGGGTGTCGTGGTTGCTGTGCTCGTGGCCCAGTCATCATGCCAAAAGTTCATCCTGCCGACGTTCAAACCGCCAGTAAGAGGGCATGGGCCGCGAATCATACTACCAACATTTAGACCGCCGCTTCGTAAACAAATACGTTTAGCTCGGGAGGCAGGTGATCCATTGGTTTCACTACCCATTGCAGAACCAAAATATGAACTGCATACTGAGCTCCCTGGATTTGATTCTAATAGGCGTGAAGCTCGCAGTCTAGACTCACCCAGTGCAAAACGAGGAGGCGGAGGACCGAGGACTTCAAGCGGCAGCAGAAACTCTGGAGCAACTCATCCCGGCTACAACCGGCGCAACGCAAGGGAAATCAGGCTCCCTGGCCATCTTAACCCGCTCCGACCCAAGCCTCTTTTCCCTCGGCCAACAATCCCAGCACCCGTTCCTCGAATCCCTATTCTAGCTAGAACAGCCCGTGACATTCAGTTCCCAGCGGTCAAGAAGCCAACTCACCGTGATGTCGTCATACCCAACTGGAACCCCCATGTCAAAACTAGTCCTTGGGACCGACTTGGAGGAAGACGACCAAGAAGCCTTGGCCTGGAAGATTTCGCGGTAGATACAGATTTGGAGTCTGTGTCACACGAGAGAGTAGCTAGAGATATCCAAATTTTTGGCCAGCCAGGCATTAAGAAACCGACACATCGTGACGTGGTAATTCCGAACTGGAACCCCCATGTTAAAACTAATCCGTGGGATCATCTTGGAGGAAGACGCGGCCGAAGCATTACAGAAGACTTGACAGATGAAACCGAGAATGAGTTTGAGACAGTTCCCCATGAAAGAGAGACCAGAGAAGTCCACATTTCAGGCTTGCCGGAGTTTAAAAAGCCTACTCATCGAGATGTCATCATTCCCAACTGGAACCCACACGTTCGTACCAACCCTTGGCAAAGAATTGGGGGTCGGCATCATTAAATCCTTTTCAATATTAGCTGAAGCCTGGGTTTGGTCAGAAAGTTAACGTTTTAACGTGAGCTGTCATTCCATACAAAAACGTAATTTTTTCCGTTAAGTACCTACTTAGGTAGTGAAAACGTTAACTTTTTAATGCAACCCATTCTAAATGCAACGTTTAAACTAGATATTATGTCAAAGATATTTTAACTGATTTTATTTATTTTTTATCCTGTAATAAAGTATTCAGTAATTAAAGATTAACTTTTTTAGTTCCTTTAGAGATTATTAGTTCATTAGTTTAGGTATTTAAGTACACCTACATTCACAATTGTTCACATTAGGTAGCTATTATTTACGAGATATGTAAGTACCTAAAGTATCAGATATTCTACAGTCTAAGTTACCTACACCTTCGTAAAGAAATACGTATTGTTTTTAGTTTAGTCTAGTCTCAAATAGTAGATTGTTTATCAAGGGACTAAAACAAGCCATTATGACACGAGATGTTTAGCCACCCGAGCAGAGCGAGGGTGGCTATAGTTCGAGTGTCATTATGGTTGTTTAGTCACGCGTTAAACACTCTGCTTTTCACTTCGAATGCGAGGAAAAAAAAAACGAAGTTCCATACAAAATTACGATATTTATTATAACAAAGTAGATAACCGGCTACTTCCCGATGACCTAGAATCATGAAATTTGGCCAGAAGCAAGGTCTTACAGCACACGTACAGGAATAAATCTGATAACCGTAAATATTATATATTTTGGTGCAAGAAAAGCCAATTTACTAATACAAACTTATCATTTGCGGTTAGCGCAGTAGCCGTGTCTACTTCACCAACCGCAAATAATAAGTTTGTATTGTTAACTTTGCATCATCAAGTTTGTAGGTACGGAACCCTCGGTGCGCGAGTCCAACTCGCACTTGACCTGTTTTTTATCACGTGACGTTTTGAATGATATTTAGCCAACAGATTCAAACTTGAAAACTATAAATATATTTTAAAACTAATTGGGTCATGCATTATTAAATGAATTCACTTTAAATAAAACAAGATTCATAGGTATTCGTAATCATTAAATCTCGTTTCACGAAATTAAATCGTTTTTTCACGCCCTAGAAATTGTCTAGGTTCACTGGAAATGGGGATAATCCTCCTTTCACAAACTCTGTGGTTGGCTGTTTAGGCGGGTTTCCAAAGTAAATTAAAAAAATTTTACTTTAGTCCCTAGAGATTAAAAAAGAGCTTTAGTCCCGATGTGCAGAGACTAAAGTAACATTTTAAGAGCATGTGAAGTGAAAAATATGTTAACTACCTAGTGAAAGAGGAATAGAAATTTTAATCATCCATAGAGCTTCTACTTGAACACAATGGTTCGTCTGCTCTTGACAAAATAACGATACGAGCTCTACTATCCGAGTTGTGTATGGATAGAGCTGGAAAACCTACCTGTAACACTTGTACGCTGTACGTAAAAACGTTGTTGTAAATTCGACCTCTTAGTACTTACCTAATACGGCGATAGAACGTAGTCAGAAAATATTAAATATTACAGTCAGTACCTACTACGTACATTATGGCCACGGAATCACCTGCTTGAATTTATTTAGCCCGCGCTCAACTCGCCTTATCCGGAGATGGTGAGGGAATCGTTGGCCCGCGTAGTGATACACACACATTTGCAAGTGTACCGACGTCCTCGCACGAACACAGACGTCCTTGCAAGCAAATATTGACACTTCATTCGAATTGTGTTCGAGATCGTGTTTTTATAGGCAGTGTCCGCCGGCTACTAATTTTATGTAAATACGGTACAATTTCAGCCCATAACCTCAGAATACCCGAGTTGCGATAGTTAGGTACCACGCCCAAACTCTCTCGGTGATGAGAGGAGGCCTGTGCCCAGCAGTGAGTAGGGCGTAAAGAAGCTGTTGTGGAGGTGGTGGATTTAACACGATGCGTTCTTTAAGATAAAATACCTACATATGAAAAAGCAGAAACAATATAGGTATTTTTACCTAACAGCGATTTTAACAATCCCTCAGCATCGTTATTGTATTTGCAACTTGATTTCTACTTGGCAGTTTTAAATGATCTTGGTCTGCAGTCTTGTTGAATAATGCATGGGCATAAACTGGCAAGAATCGCTTCAGTCTGTGCCGGTGCAAATAAAATACCATGATACTGTTTTGTTTTACGTTCTAGCTGAACGTCTCCGCAATCATTAAATTTAGTATTTAATCATAAAATATTGTTAAGGTGCTAAACTCGTTGCAGTAAGTAAGTACTTATCTAAGCACCCGAGCGAGTACTACTGCTAATAGGGATGACGACAACTTTTTTTTCCTTAGTCTATCAGGAAGATTATTGAAAAGTATTGGACACGTATTTTTTCTTTTTTCACGTAATCAAACTTATACGGAGATATATTGAGTTGAAATGTCGCGTGACGTCACGGTTAGGTACGATTTATACCTAACGGTGACGTAGTTAGCCCCCACTCTCCAACTTTAATGCGTTTTAACTTCGTCATTCTTTGTTAATTTGATAAAACAAAAAATATATGTTTTTTTTATTACCTGACTGACGAACTAATTAGAATTTCGATTTCTTCACCCTGTCGTCATTCCTATTTTGAAACAAGATAAAAATCTGAAAGACGTGGGCTCGAAGGGCATTTATGTTCACACTTGGTTCACACACTACAAAAACGCGCCCAAAGCTAGGTCCCAGCTTCTAACTATCCGTTTCTACCTCTCGTTATAAAGTTTGATAAAGAGAGCTTCAAGCCTTTTTTATGGTTCTTTAAGTAGTATTTATTTTAAAAAAATATTACAAATAAAAAACAATGACCCCATTGGACTCCAATAAATTCCCGCTCATATAATTTCGATTAGACGAATCACTTTCATTACTGAATAAGTGTATGGAATATTCTGTATTAGTTATTCCATTTTAAGAGATGCTTTAGCAACCTTTCTCCGTGAATAATAATTGACTAAGCTGCGAGTCTCAATTTACATTTTCATGCATAAGTAGCGGAGTCCTGTTCCGGCATGGCATGGCATTGCCGATTTTTACAAGCCTGTTAGATAAGGGTCGAACTTTTTCAGTTGAGGTTTAATCATAAATTTTCATATCTATTTGATTTTTATGGCATTTTTGGCGCGTGAGCACACAGGCCACCTGTGATATTAAGTGATCACTGTGGCTCATGGAATGGACACAATGAATTATGAGATTCATAAGATTGCGAATGCGTTGCCTACACGAGGACTAAGATTGAATGCCTTTGATCCTCTATTTAATCACAAACTGCCATAGAGGAGTCTATGGCAGATTGTGATTAAATAGATTGAAAAAATATAGAGATAATACCTACTATGTAACTACTACTACTACAGCCTATTTGCGTCCCCCTGTTGGGCACGCCTCCTCTCATCACGAGAGAGTTTGGGCTACAGTCCCCATGCGGGCCCAGTGCGGATATGCGTATTAGTAAATGGTATGGCATCTTATGCCGGGATGTGTACCTACATTAAATTCTCTTTGATGTCGTGTGCATTGCAGGCTGAGATTGGGCTAAGTACCTAAGTATTACGTAGTTGTGTTCATCAAAAAATAAGTTCAAGATTTTCGAGTACTTGAATAGGGTCTTGCGTTGAGGGAGCTCTGTACAAGCGTGAAGTTACGACTCTAGAGGGTTTACCCATACACTTGTTGTAACTACGAGTATGTAGGTACTTTTCGGCTACACCAAGTCGTCGCAGTAACTTCTCTCGGGTTTCTTTTATGCGACAGCCACAGGTCCCAACGGTCTATATTTAGGTCACTGTAAGCCTCGGTTTTATGCTACGCTGCAGGGCCTTAAATATCTTTAATAACTATAAACTTTAATAGTCAGTCGTAGCAAGGCATTGTTGGATAGAAACATCGATAGTAGGTAAGGATTCTTTGATTGTTTTATAAAGCTGGTGGTAATTCCAGTGGATTGCATCAGCTTACATTTAAATGAATCCATCTCAACTGAAAAGATGGTGAAAATCGCAAGAAAACACTGGATTATTAGGTCTGATGAAATTGAATCCCAATTAAAGCCCTTTGCTTCACGAATGAGGCCCCAATGGACACATCCAACAGTCGAGTTCTTTCTGGTGGTTGTTGATTCTTCAGGACATTGTTCAAAATAATGTAAGATCCTGCTAGTAAGTAGTAAGAAAAATTAACCAGATATGAATTTTAATACCTATAGTTTTGTGTTTACACATATTAAAACCGGGATACGAGTATATTAGGGAAAGTAGGTACTCTAAATAAAGATCGCAAAATAGTCATGCTTAAACGATGTACAACTGAAATAATTGTATAAGTAGGTATGTTTACTTTACGTTTGCCCGACTGTAGGTAATGACTACCTCCACTGAAAGGATTTGCTAAGAACTATTTCCCTGCCCGTTACATAATAATAATAATAATAATAATAATCTTTATTGAAAAAGTTTACAATTCACTGTATAAGATGGTGGCCCTGGAAACTGTGGTAGTTTAAAACTGTATTACAGTTTCCAGACATGACTCCGGCTTACGGAAGCTGTGGTAGCAACGGAAATGGTCTCTTTAGAGCGAGCGAATTTTCCACGTAGTTAGTGGCTTCAGCAACGACGACATACTTAGCCGCTTCGCAGTGGAAATTACTGGAACACCAACTGTATACCATTGCCAAGACTCGCCGATTAGATGGCTGTGGTTTATTGAAACTGGATAGGTACTTTAGAATGCTGGAATGTTGGCGGTCGTTAGGTATGGTATAGTCGTAAGTAGGAGTAAGTTGAAATTAGTCAAGCATCATCCGCCTTAGCATTTCAGTTTCCCCCTTAATATTATTTGGTCAAATTTAGGTACTTAATACATAATTAATTAGGTAGTAATTCATTCAGGTACATGATCACAGTTTTAAATAATGAATTAATATTTTTTCGATTTTTTTACAGTGAATTATTTTGTGCTACTTGTTTCCGCCGGATTCCCGCGACCTTCAAGAGGTCGTCGCTCCATCTTGTTGGCAGGCCTCCGAGTGGAGTACCGAGGCGAGCATTGGGGGAGGCCTATATCCAGCAGTGGACGTCTTTCGGCTGAAATGATTGATGATGATGAATTATTGTGGATATTTACAATTTTTACAACGGGTACAGGGTGAGAAAGTGTAAACATTTCATTGAACGATGTCAATGAGATGTTTAATTACTAACATTACTTACATGAATTTACCTACTAAGTTACTAATAAAGCACAGTCGATACCGTACTTTAGAAGTAACTTAGTAGGTACCCAAACTGAAATCTGTAAATTACATAGTAGCAGGTAAATTAATTTTCACGCTATTAGTTCCTAACTATTTCATAACAGAACAGAAGCAGCAGGCTACTGATTGTAAGTAAATCCATTTTGCGTACCTTTCGATACTCGATTTTGTGCGGAACCCGATTATCCGATACCTTTATGGAATAACTTAGAGCCTTACGTTACGGAAAGCGGGCGGAAACCGGGCCAACTACTCGGTTTATGTACGACGTGCGAGCCTGGAAACACGTGTTAGAAATTTGGACATAAAAGGAAGAGTTGCTGGTTTTTACCCTCTGGTTTAGATCCTAATACACATATTTCACTTATTACTCATGATAGTGATAGTATTTGTAAATCATAGTAATAAAATTGATCAGAACTATAAGTTTTTAGATACAAATATTTGTTTTCATGGACTATACTGTAGTTATTAATCGACACCCAATCCTGCAATATTCCCAATATTGGGATAAAAAGTATCCATTCAATAGTCAGGACAGGTAGGAAAGATTGATCTACCTATGTACAATTAATGCCTTTATTTCATTGTCTGCACGTGTTAATTTTATGAAAGGTCCAGCCACTCAGACAGCGACAGTACCCCACCCCTCTTCCCGAAGAAAGAGGTGAACGATCATCGATGGCTGATGACTGAAAGTCACCGCCTCTCTCACGCTCAGGGCACCGCGCCACGTCTCGTCATCGTGGGTGGGGTCGGCTCACGTATTGTGATTGCCTAGTGAAGAGCTTACTATAGAAATGATCCTATGAAGTAAGGTCTTGACGCTACAAACGATAGCGCGAATCGTCATTCTTTCTGGGAAAATCTTAATAGTGCGATGTAGGAATCCGACCCGACCTAACAACGACATCTATCGGGGTGTTTTGAAAGCGTTATCGGCATGCGCGTGCGCACTGCGCAACCAAACCACGCGGTCCCATGTAACGATAACGTTGACGACACTGCGGAACCGTGGGCTTGCTATTTGTTTTGGATCCATTCTGTACCATATTATAGGTATACAAACGCACAGATAGAAATGTAAAGCTCGTTTTGATTTATTTATTATTTCAGGAAACATGTTTTACAATCTGACAAAATTACCTACCTATTCTCCTCAATTTGCTGTAAGTTAATACTTCGAAATTCAAACATAACAACTTACCTAAAAAACTACACGGCTAGGCCAATAGGTTATTCGGTATTTTTACCACAAGACTTTGGTCCCCGAGTTTTGGATCACCCAGCAACCAGCTAGCATCCAATCCATCCTACATTAATTTAGATTCCATGGTCGAAATTAGTATTTAATTTACTAGCGTTTAGAAAGGCTCATTGAGTAAGAATAGTATATTACATTGTGTATAAGGGCGGTAAACGAGGAATTGTAGTCGAGAGCATTTATAAGCCCGAAACCTGAGGGCTTTAAAAGGGCTCGAGACTGCAATTCCTATACCGCCCGTGATACACACAATGTTTTTCATCACACTTGCGAGGAAAATAAAGGAAAAAATATTCACTACGACGACCTTTGAACTTGTGCCTGTAGGTTAATCGGCAACGCGAACAAACCTTTTTTGTTTATTTTTAAATATTCTCAACGTACTGGCCACTAACAATCGTGCGGCCATTTGAGTAGTTTTGCTTTTTAATTTGTATTATTTCGAAGAAAACAATTGAAAACAAATAAATTACGGCCCGTGGGCTCATAAGAAATCTCGAAAGTCCGTGGTCTTAATATCGGCCTTAGTGACCGCTTTGCCTGCCTGTAATGACACCGTTTTCGAGCAAGTGATGAAATTGTTATTTGCGCACGTTGCCCGTTTATTACCTATTGCATTAAAAACCACATTACTAATATTTACCTACTGCTGTTAGGATACCTACGTTCAAATAACCATAATAATCTGGTAAATTAGTTCCAATTTAATTCCTTTGGCTGTAGTAACATCGCTCAAGTTAGATTATCAATCAGCCAATGAGTGCATGATGAGTATCAGATGAAAGGGGCCTTTGATATCAACTCGAGTCGCGATCGCGCCAATCTGCTCGGTTCTTGACTCCGTGATGGGGATGGGAACGAGTATGTAAATAATAGGTACGATTATTATCTCTGGAAACAGTAGATGAAGCAATGACTGATGAAAATAATATATTAGAAGTGGCTATGAGAGCTGTAGAACTCGCAAGTCTACTTAAATCATTTTTAGAACATTATTGTAGTATATTGTGTGCTTAGTGCAGGCGCTGAAAAAGATGTTCGCTTGCAAAAATCACGGCCCGTGAAATGTTTTGTGATTGGTTTGGTCTACCTGAAACGCTCGATTTTATAAAAAGCATATTACCCATAAAAGTAAAAGATGGTCTTGTCGAAATATGTAAGTATAAGTTTCTGAGAATTAGAGCAATAAGTGGACAAGGTCCCATAATTATAGGTGGGACTCAATTACAAGGAACCGTGATCGAGTCGAGGGTCTCAGGTAGGCAAATTAAAAAATATTTCGCGGTCCGTGATTTTTGCAAACGAACAACGCCTTCCCTATAAAATTGTCGTCAACACCCGCGAGTGAGAGCGGCCAGTTATTTATTCGCTTTTGTACATATTTTATGAACTCCGCCGATGCAATTTTTCTTCAACCGGTGGAAAAACGCTTAACTGGTAGGTATCTAAGTTTGAATTTCCAATTTGTATTCTATGCACGTATTTCTAAAGTGTGATATCGAATGCTCGGTTTTCGGAGCACGTGGCCAAATGCAGGTGTCACGGATGCAGTTTTAACGCGTCTACTGCAGTACAACGGATACTACTGGGGCCTTAGTCAAGTTTGTAAAATAGAGATTGACATTTCCCATTTCCTTAAATTACGATTCACTAAATAATTTTAAATTAGCAGAAGCGCCTGCTTACGAAATGGAACCAAACGAAAATGAAAAAAAAAAATCAACGACTCACTAGCTCCATTAGAAGTCTAACAAAAAACTTGTTCGAAAAAGCTGTTCGAGGAAATGGATCTCCTATTCAATTTTAAGGACATTATCCCATAATTCCATAGAATCTTCGCTAAAAAGGGAGATAGATAATGTTGTCGAACTTGTCGGTCGTTCAGTTTTTGTACAATCATCATCATCATCAGTATCATTTCAGCCGAAAGACGTCCACTGCTGGACATAGGCCTCCCCCAAGGCTCGCCACTCATACTAGTCCTGTGCTACTCGCTTCCACCAGTGTCCCGCAACCTTCACGAGGTCGTCGCTCCATAAATAGGTATAATTATACAATACAAAGCGCTAGTACTGCACTATTAAAAAGGTGATTTTTTAATATTAAAATAGCTCGAGCCGTCCCGTATACTTTGAACGATTTTAGCACCAAAGTCGGAGGCGAGCTGCAAAGTCGTAACTTATTCACGCCCACTTAAGGTTGCAGCTTGCAGCAGCTGGGTTCAATGCTTAGCTAACTACATATTAATTATGTAAATTATTATTAATAGAAA
The DNA here is from genome assembly GCA_963971205.1 of Aethes cnicana. Lineage (NCBI taxonomy): Eukaryota > Metazoa > Arthropoda > Insecta > Lepidoptera > Tortricidae > Aethes > Aethes cnicana. Next base: position 9,076,071 of record OZ020278.1, on the reverse strand, counting down.
AAATGGTAAAAGTATGTAGGTAGGATAGTAAATAAGCAACTCTAACAACCAAAAAAATATAGCATGATTCATACAGATGTAGGCAGGTATATCATAGAAAAACCGGCCAAGTGCGTGTCGGGCCACGCGCAAATTATAGGGTTCCGAAGTTGAGGATGCCCACAGTACCTTTCTAAGACTTATTAGCATCTAGCTAGCCTGTGGTATGACGTGCCCGCCCGACGCCCCTGCCGCTCGAGAAAAATCATCATTATAAGTTGGTCGACTATTACTCGTAAGTTTGTACAGCCTACTTAGCTCTGATAGTTTTCCTTTCAACTACGTTATATATGCCACAACCGTGATTTTTTTCAGCCATCCAATTACCACCATTTAGCTGGCAGGGGGGGGGGGGGGACACGTGACTCTAACAAAAAATAGCACTTTAAAGCTTAATATTTCACAAACGCATCACTTAATCAAAAAATGGTTTTAACAAACCCACAATATTTTTTTAAGACCTATTCAACGATATGCCGCACCATGGGGTACGCAAGAAAAAAAAATGACATCCCCACTTTACGAGTAGGGGAGGTACCCTATAAAAAAAAAAAATTCTAAATTTTATTGTACCACTTTGTCAGCGTAACTAATATGCATATTCATGCCAAATTACAGCTCTCTAGACCTAAGCATCTCCGAGCAATAGTGCGGACAGACGGACGGACGGACGGACGGACGGACGGACGGACGGACATGGCGAAACTATAAGGGTTCCTTGTGGACTTCGGAACCCTAAAAAGCAAGGTAATTATTTAACTTGTCTCTGTAGGTAGTCACTTCTTCTTTTGTCGTCTATAAGTACCGTAATTTAGTTAGGTTAAAGTACCTACCTAGAGAAATGTAGAAAATAGAATAATTCACCTAAAAAAAGAAAAGCTACTACATAATGTTTTCAGAGAAAAACATCATTTTATAAAGTTACATAGTAAACTTAATTCCAAGAAGATCCTCATAATGGAATAAACCTCAAATAGTATTCAAATGACAGAATAAATATGACACCCTGAGGACAGCCGTCACCTTATTTTCATATAAATCACCTTATTAAATGCGCAAAAAATATGTTCTACAAATCGGATTTTTGGGCACAGTACAAAATTACACGTAAATTGTAACAAGAGGCTAAACTCATATTTTTAAGGATCCAAGATGGACGACGCAACGCGGGTCTCTGGCAGGGACGGGTTGTCAAAAACTTCGCAGGGATAAAAATGGAAAATATTGTGTCTAAGAGTTTTCCTAATGATAGGTATTTTTATCATAAGGCGTCGTCTCAAGTCACCAGTACATATTTTTGTAGTGAAAACTTCTTTAGCAGGGGTTTGATGGGGAAAAAATGTTAAACCCGCGATAGATCACGTGACCGTAAGACGGACACGTGACCTGATCGAAAAAGTTTTACAATGTCATTGAATAGCTCACCAAAGGAAGACACTAATTGAGCTCATAGGGGAAATAATACATGTGTGTGCGAATTTTGGAATAGTTGTAGGTGAAGGTGCCTTAAACAACATACTAAAAGTCCTGATGGGGGGGAGCGCCGCTAACGTGTGGGGGGGGGGGTCCAAAGGTCCCTTTTTTTGGTTTTTCGTAAATATCTCGTAAACGATAACCCGCAACAAAAAATGTTCTAAGACATAAATAATTTACATTAAATTTTCTACAAAACGATATACACACTTTTTTGCTAGTGTAAATATTGAAATAGATAATGAAGGGGAAAGTTAACGATAAACGATTTTACGCGTGGGTTCGGGATTTGGTCCGCTGTACCCTGATTCTTTTTAGATAAGGGATCATACTTGACACAGTTGTACTTTGGATAATTCTGAGTGGATTCATACTAAGGGCCACCGCGGGACACCGCTCGGTTGGTAGGGGGAGAGGGGGAAACTTTGCTTCCGCCGCGCTTTAGTTAGACCCATATATTTCCTAAAATTGTAAGAGTTAAGAGATGCTGTTTATTGCGAAATGATCCTTACTAAATGCTTCATCAAATGTAATCCATAAGTTTTCATTTTTATTGGTGGTTTTTCTTAACTTTTGATCGATATTACAAATTTCTAAATTTAACAATTTCTTTTAGTAAGTTTGATATAAAAATGTATGGTGATGTGCAGTGCCACTTTTTCAAAAGTTGGCGCATGTAATGCAGATTTGAACATGGTATAACAATACTGTCTACTTTAAATAATAAAGAAAATATTGAGAATATTAACCAACTATTCTGATATTTTCTAATTATCATGAGCCATTTAAATTGTTAATTTTAAGGAATTTCATTTAAAATTGAATCCAGTTTATCACATTTAAAGAATAAAAATTGAATTAGTCCACTTGATTAACAGAAAATGCTGTTTGAGGTAAGATGCATTTTTATATAAGGCAGTCATTAACTTCAATTAAGAGCTTCAAAAGCGATAAATCTAGCGGTCGATTGAGTTCCTGGTTGACTGGGCACACGTGGTATGTCTCGTTTAAAACTACTGGACCGATTTTGATGAAATTTGGTTTGAGAATAGTTGGAGTTCAGAAAAATAAAAAGTAGCCAATGTCCTTTCTCGGAACTCCAACTATTTTCATCAAAATCGGTCTAGTAGTTTTAAACGAGACACACCACGTGTGCCCAGTCAACCAGGAACTCAATCGACCGCTAATTTTATCGCTTTTGAAGCTCTTAATTGAAGTCAGTGACTGCCTTATGTAAAAATGCATCTTACCTCAAACAGCATTTTCTGTTAATAAAGTGGACTAATTTAACATTATTTCTTTAAATGTGATAAACTGGCTTCAATTTTAAATGAAATTCCTTGAAATTAACAATTTAAATGGCCCATGATATATAGAAAAATTCAGAGTAGTTGGTTAATATTCTCAATATTTTCTTTATTATTTAAAGTAGACAGTATTGTTATACCATGTTCAAATCTGCATTACATGCGCCAACTTTTGAAAAAGTGGCACTGCACATCACCATACATTTTTATATCAAACTTACTAAAAGAAATTGTTAAATTTAGAAATTTGTAATATCGATCAAAAGTTAAGAAAAACCACCAATAAAAATGAAAACTTATGGATTACATTTGATGAAGCATTTAGTAAGGATCATTTCGCAATAAACAGCATCTCTTAACTCTTACAATTTTAGGAAATATATGGGTCTAACTAAAGCGCGGCGGAAGCAAAGTTTCCCCCTCTCCCCCTACCAACCGAGCGGTGTCCCGCGGTGGCCCTTAGTATGAATCCACTCAGAATTATCCAAAGTACAACTGTGTCAAGTATGATCCCTTATCTAAAAAGAATCAGGGTACAGCGGACCAAATCCCGAACCCACGCGTAAAATCGTTTATCGTTAACTTTGCCCTTCATTATCTATTTCAATATTTACACTAGCAAAAAAGTGTGTATATCGTTTTGTAGAAAATTTAATGTAAATTATTTATGTCTTAGAACATTTTTTGTTGCGGGTTATCGTTTACGAGATATTTACGAAAAACCAAAAAAAGGGACCTTTGGACCCCCCCCCCACACGTTAGCGGCGCTCCCCCCCATCAGGACTTTTAGTATGTTGTTTAAGGCACCTTCACCTACAACTATTCCAAAATTCGCACACACATGTATTATTTCCCCTAAGTTTTGCTTCCTTTGGTGGGCTAGAAGCCAGTTAACCGCCGGCGCGGCTTAGGAGGAAGTATTCCTTAGTTAGACAGTATTAGGGCAGTAATAGGGCCAGTCTTCAAGAGTTAGATATTTTAATAAGCTAGACATCGTCTTCGTGTCTTCGGATTCCACCGCTGATCTCCGTGCCTGCAGCATCTACCTGAGCTAACATCAACCCCCCGCTACACTACCTATGTCTGTGCAAGTTTTCACTTCTGCCGGCACTCCCGGAGTGCAACCCGTTGTTTTTTTTTAAAGTTACGTTAAAAAGTCACTCGTGGGCGCACCCTTTAACTCTGTTTCGACTGTCCTCGCATTGCAGTCAGTGTGTTTTTGTTCAATTCATAAACTGGATCTAGCCGGGGACACAAGCCATCAAGTGAACGAACGGAGTGGAAATTATCTAAACGACAGTGGTGGCGTGCGCTGTGCAAACTTTATGTGATAAAAATGCAATGTCCAAAATAAAATTATCGCTCGCTGCTGCGCGCTGATGTTTTTAAACTCGCATTATTTTGCGATACAGTCAGCTGAACGAATAGATAGAGATCTTCTACTATCTAAAGTCCCGCGCCTTCACATTTCAAAACGCTGCAATGTATTTAAAAAGCACCACCAACACTCTCAACACATGTGTGCGTGCTGAGACAGCCATCAACTATGCGTTGAGAGTGTTGGTGGTGCTTTTAAAATAATAATGACAAAAAATTAAGCGTTTTGAAAAGTGAAGGCGCGGGACTTTAGATAGTAGAAGATCTCTACGAGTAGCTAGCTATGCGGTCAGTAGCTGAAAAGTTCAAAAGACCCAACACTATAGGAGCTTGTGTAGGTAAGTTACGTTGTGTCTATAATATTGAGCTCTTCAGCTACAGGCAGACTTAATCTTAACTAGCTTCATCGGTATAAGTATATATTACATCAGGCACGTATTTATAACTTTCTTGAGAGATCAATTTAGATGAACATGTTCGCTTTAGGTCCAGTCAGCGTGATCAATGTGCTCGTCTACTAATCAAACAATCTTTACTAATAATAAGTCTGTATAAAAGTCGCGTCTGTAAGTTGAAAATTAAAAGAAAGGATCAATTCGAGGGGACTATGAAAACGGTACTGAACACAAAACAACCGATTTTTAGAAAAATTGTCGGTATGTGAGTATGTATGTCCTGACTTAACTCGACAACTACTGGTTAGATAGCAACAAAATTTGGTATGGGGATAGTTTATATCCCGAAAAAATGCATAGTTCCCGCAGGAACGCTATTACCGAATTCCACGCGGCCGAAGTCGTGGGTTTTTGCTTTGTATATTTAAATACGAGCTTTTGGTGCAACTTGAATATCGCACGTAAGTAAACATAGAGGTGCGAGCCGGAATCGAACCCCCGACCCTCTGCATGAGAGGCGGTATAGGTCGAACCACTTGGCCACCACGGCTTGCCGCCCACGGCACGGTTTATGCCGCCTATTGAATAGAAAACAAAGATGACGACGTCTGTCTAATTGGATTGTCCAAGAAAGTGGCATAAGTCGCCTAATGGAAAATACAATATTTACTAGAGTGAACTGAGCTCGTGTATAACATTACTTATTTAACGGTCGGCTTTGTTATTGATAGAATCCATTGCCTTCCTCGTTGGGTAAATAAGGACGCCACTTATATTTAATTCAATAGCAAATCGCCGGCCAACCGAAAAACCAATTATGCAAGAAAACAATTTCTTATTCGTTCCTGAATAGCCGCCGTGTATATTTAAAAACCAATTATATGCTAGCAAACATGCTCCGTTATTAATGTTGGATAAAGTACCCAGCGCCTCCCAAACGCTTTTTATGGCAAGGCCTAGATTGGCGCAAGGTAGGTAAGTACTTTAATGGCAACGTCGAGGAAATTCGCGATAAAATGAAAGTTTGCAACACAAGCCTGGCTCGGGTGTGACCTCGTTTTAAATATATTTAAGGGCCCAAACTGTTGTTGAATTCACACGATGTTAGTTATGTGAAAAATCGTTGATTTTTCCCCACCTAAAACGTATTTATTTCAGTATATATTTACCCTGCACACACACAATAGCTGCACATCAGATAATTACATACCTAGGTACTAATGTAGTAATTACATAGGTGGTAATAATGTACGTGTGTACTTAGTCAATTTGTAAGGGTATTAAAATACAAAAAAGGCTCTGTAAAATGCACTTCGCATAGCTTCAAAGCATGTCGCGTAATTAAATTCTGAATTACAACGCCCCGTCTCCATAAAGCAATGTTTGTACGTGACAAAGGGCGGGCAGAAAGTGCTAAATTACTGCATGCGCCTGTTTAACGTAAACCCTTTGACCGCTACACCTATTGCAAATGTAGCTCTAATTTGAAATATATGCACCAGGACTTAAAGTACATTTTAAGCTGCGAGCTTTGTCGCCTGTGGCCGACTGTGGCGGTCAAGAGCTTAACGTTACAGTGTACGATTTTAATTCCATTAATTGGATTGCTTTGAAGTTGTTCATAACGCGAAAGACGTTGAGTGTAGGTAAGTACGTTGTTTTAGAAATTGTTTATTTAAACTAGAATGGTAAAAATGGTACTAAAGGAGATGAAAAATACATTGTTTCTTTATGATTGGAATTAAGTGTAGAATAATACAGTACGTAAAAGAAGAAAATTTCAAATTTTGTGTGTACAGTCGAGTTCGCCAATATATACACACTTTTGCACCTTACCACGTTGTAATAAGGTCCAAAAGTGTACACATATTAATGAACTCGACTGTACCTGATAGACCTTGAGAGACCGTTTGTTCGTTATCATCGTGACATCGTGACTGATTTTAAGCTTCATATGCTAGGTATATAAGTAGATGGAATGGATACTTACTATAGCTATTTACTTCGACTTCGTAGGTATGCGCGTAAACATCAAAATGTAAAACCGGCCAAGTGCGTGTCGGGCCACGCGCAAATTATAGGGTTCCGAAGTTGACGATGCCCACAGTACCTTTCTAAGACTTATTAGCATCTAGCTAGCCTGTGGTATGACGTGCCCGCCCGACGCCCCTGCCGCTCGAGAAAAATCATTGGTTTTTTAATCATTTCATAAGTCGACTAATGACTCGTAAATTTGTACAGCCTACTTAGCTGTGATAGTTTTCCTTTCAACCACGTTATATACGCCACAACCGTGATTTTTTTCAGCCATCCAAATACCACCATTTAGCTGGCAGGGGGGGGGACACGTGACTCTAACAAAAAATAGCAGTTTAAAGCTTAATATTTGACAAACGCATCACTTAATCGAAAAATGGTTTTAACAAACCCACAATATTTTTTCAAGACCTATTCAACGATATGCCACAACATGGGGTACGCAAGAAAAAAAAATTACATCCCCGCTTTACCAGTAGGGGAGGTACCCTATAAAAAAATATATTTCAAAATTTTATTGTACCACTTTGTCACCGTAACTAATATGTATATTCATGCCAAATTACAGCTTTCTAGAACTAAGCATCTCCGAGCAATAGTGCGGACAGACGGACGGACATGGCGAAACTATAAGGGTTCCTAGTGGACTTCGGAACCCTAAAAATGTAAAAAAATCCTCTTTGAGTGCTCTTCTTGATGATGATAAGGTTAAATTGAGAATTATAATTATTATAAAATTAGTGAATTGAATAGGTAAGTTAAATTTATACTTGTTAATAAACGCGTTTATTAAACCGCGGTTTATTTAAATTATTAATAGACAGGTAATAATAATACTTCAAATCATGACCATAAATTCCGAGGACTGACAGAAAGCACTTCAGAAATAAGGTAAATCAAGTTAGTGCGTCTTCAATTAGCGATTTAATCATGTTAGGTACGACGGAAAATAACAGCCGAGCAAGTGGCGAACTCGAATTCTGTTTGAAGTTATTTTACATCAAGTCCTTGTAAATCGAGTAAGAGAGTTTGCGTAATCAATTCATTCAACCAAAAACCTGCAGCGGGCGGTATAAAATGTTACTGAGTCTACTATGGCTGGTCTTTTGTCGCTAGAATAAGAATATCGAAACACTTCGAACAGTTCAACTTGTAATTTTAGAAAATATTTTTTTCCGAGATTACCTAAAACGGTAAGCTTTCCTCTGTGAGTGAGTCTAATTCTAATTTAATATAATCTTATTGTAACTTTATAACTCAAGATAATGTACTTGAATAAATATAGGTACTGATGCCACACTTCACTTACAACCGGTATTTTTTTATTTAAGTAGGTACGTATTCAAATGGCGGCTTCCGCGTACCGGAAGACGAGCTGTCGCTAGGCTTCCATCCAACATGATAGAGCGATGACCTGGTGAAGGTCGCGGGAAATCGGTGGATGAGAGCGGCACAGGACCTGTTGGAGTGGTGAGCCTTGGGGGAGGCCTATGTCCAGCAGTGAACGTCTATCGGCTGATACGGTGATGATGATTTAGTGTGTATGTGTTTTGCATTTTGCTTCCCTCTTTCGCGTATCTTACATCCCGCTATAAAAGCAATTTAAATGGATCCCACGGGGACTTGCCTCGTTTAAATCCTTTCTGTGTTTGTAAGTACTAATAATTGTGCTCAAGTGATTATACTCTTTATTATTTACCTAGTAAAACTTCGCAGGAAGTGCTTCTTAATTATTTGCATGAAATACTAAGCCACAAATTTTCATTCAGTTTCGTGGTCCGCCTGGAACTATGCGTTTTTTCCGTAGAAAGCCTTCCTTCTTCTGGACTCCCAGTATCTAAGTACCAAATTTCTTCTAAATCGGTGCAGCGGTTGAACCGAGAAGAGGTAACAGACAGAAAGATTTATAATGTATGGATTTACGTAATGCACTTGAGATAGCTTCAGGTGTTAGACAACAATGTGAATTCGTAATAGTGCTACTTACAGCTGTAGCACTAATTTACAGCTCCTAAAGAGGTTCTTGAGTTACGCATCTGTTATTACCAGTTGTTTGTTCACCATAATGGCGACCGTTAAAGCACTATGCCCTCCCACTGAACGGTGCATAACTTATGGAGCCATACGAGCCATACATATATTTACGGGAAGGTAGTGTAATTATTTCTGGTCTGCCATCTGTGGTCTGTGGTGATAGAACTGAAATACTTCGTAGATAGACTAGAGGGTGGATTATGGAAATATTGGAGATATGTGGCTACCTATTTATCCAATGAATAAATTAAATATTCTGAAGCCCGCACGATTTGTGATCTTCAGTCTAAGAAACCACCACCGAGCAAATTTTTGAGACACTCATTCATAATATTGACTGAAAGTATATATAGGTATTGTGGAGACTGGCCGAGTACAATCGGTTAGTTGACACATTCTCTTCCAAAAATAGGTAGTTTTAAGCGTAGTGTGTTTTGTTTAATAGTTGGAGTCTTTTTATGATCATTGTAATGTGCGCATCTCTCAAAATATAATATCAATTCAACTTAAAATCTATTATTTATTAGTTAGGCAGTATTAGGGCAGTAATAGGGCCAGTCTTCAAGATTTAGATATTTTAATGAGCTAGGCATCGTCTTCGTGTTTTCGGATTCCACCGCTGATCTCCGTGTCTGCAGCATCTACCTGAGCTAACATCAACCCCCCGCTACAGTATATACTTAGATGGTTCTAAAAGATACACTCAACAGCAATGAAAATGGGGCACTTTGTATAGGATTTTCCATACAAAGTGACCCGTTTTCATTGCTATCGAGGGTACAAGGTATACAAGGACAACTAAATGTGAAGCACTCGCTGGGACGAATATTTTACAGCGGTTGAACTTCATGCCACCCTGGCAGCTAACGAGATATCTCATCTTTAGGGTTCCGCACTCCACAGGTCCACGCCCTTTCATGACATGAAACAGTAGGTTTTTCTATCTCACTTGCTCTTCGGAAGATACGCTTTTAAGGGGTATAGACAGTTAGACAGAGTTTCCTATTAATTAATTAATTAGATAAATGTGACTTCGTACCACTAATACATTATTAAGTATTTGAACTGAACCACTGGCGTTCGGCCTTACCTTCCATTTTACACTGATCATTGTTCAAAATTCATACAAACGTAGGCTACCTAAACTCAAATGACTGTGTTTCATATACGTACCTAATCACAGAATATTTATAGAGAGTAAATATGAATAAAAGATACAATTGTAGTTTATAACAAAAATCTCGCGATTAGAAACTCTAATAAGTATAACCATAAGCGTGCAAAAGTTAATTTTTGTCGTAAAATACATACAACGATAAATTACCAACGGAACTCTCCTCTGGAAAAAAGCAATGCTTATCCGCCTTATAGCAACACCCCGCTATAGAACAAAGTTCCTGAGGACACTTGAGTGGAGCGTGTAGAATGTGCTGGAAAAACATTTGTTCGCAGATGTGGTAAAAGCGCAATTTAAAAGTAACGCGCGGGGCATTAGTGGTGTCTTTTCGCGCAAGGCTTCATTAATTTTCGAGTGTTGTTTGAGGATATGTGGCTTTGACCAACCATTGTAAAATGGATACGTACTTTTATGATAATTGTAGTATGTATGTGAGGATACAGGATACGGTTCATAGTCCTACAATAATATTGCACATAGTACACTCGTCAACCGCAATGAAACCGGATCACTTTGTATGGAAAATCTGATAGAAAGTGACCCGAATTCATTGCGGTTGAGTGTATTTAAAGGATACACGATGATTGGAGAAAAGTTTTCATTTTAAAGTTGATTTCTCTGCACTGTGTCGATAGTTAGTATATTGCATACCTAATGTTTTACTGTTCGCAATCCGTTACTATAGATAGTCAAACGAGCGCACAGCCCACCTAATGGTAAGTGGTCACTGCGACCCATGGACACCGAAATTCTATGATCCCCCTTAAAAAACCATAAGATCTCGAATGCGTTGCCTATCCTGAGGCTTAAGATGGAATGCCTCTGTGCCAGAAATTTCAGCGGCTGCCTTAACCCCCTACCGGAACACAACAGTGCGAGAACTGCTATTTGACGGCAGGTTAGCAGGTAATGGATCTAGTTGGGATAAAAATAAACAAAGAACAACCTAACGTCGAACTTCGGATACATGTACTGAATAGCAATGAAAACGGGTCACTTTGTATAGGATTTTCCATACAAAGCGACCCGTTTTCATTGCTGTTCAGTGTATTTAAGTAGTGTGAAATATTGTAAGTAAGCTTAGTTTCTTTCATCGCTATATATATTTTTTTTTTTTGCAACAAACAGTCATTACACGAGTGTGACTATATTTCTTACTTATACTACAAACAGACAACACAGTGCCGTGCCTTATCATTCTTGGGTTTTATAATTGTCTAATTTACGAAAAAGATGACATCCAACAACAGATCACTATTAAAACCAGAAGAGCAGTGATACCAGTCGATAATTCAAGTAAAATACTGGAGCTGGCTTTATTACATTATTGATAAGGGCGATAATTGCCTGCGCTAACGAAGCCCTGATCCGTTGATTAAATACAGTGGTCGCCGCGTCAGCGTCTGCTAATACTGACCGTCTGTTTGTTTAGGAAACCACAGCTCTAATCAGCGTAGACTTTTTGATATTTAAGCGTCACGTTTTGAAGATAGCAAGTGATATTTTTGTGTTAGCTGGGGAAATTCTGAAAAAATAAAGCAAAAGAAATGGGCTCTCGTAAAAGCAAATTGGTAAAAATGCATTGCAGCCATCTAATGCGTGAATAACGTATTCTAAATGGTTAGAATACGTTATTCACGCATTAGATGGCTGCAATCGATGGTTGCAAAGTGCATGGGCACAATTGCACTTTAGTAATTGACTTTTGTACCTAAGAAGAAGAAAGAAGAAGAAGAAGAAAAAACATTTATTCGGTACAAAACACACGACATAACATAAATAACAATAAAATCGAAGAAAACAATAACATTTGTGTGTGATTTGTCACGAAATGGTCCTAGCTCAGCATGTGCTGACCAAACGCCAAATCGTTCCCACATTTGGAACATAGAGCCTGTATTATGTGCATATGCATGAATATGTACGTAAACATAAAGTCGCCTGGATTTGGGCGTGGGTTACATCCTGAGTGCGTACACTCCGAAATTACCGGTGTATTTCTTTGTTGAGTAGGTTTCGGAGAGGTTGCTTTGGTAATGATGCAAATTGAAGTAGGTATGTGTGCGCGAGCGGTTTTATTTCTGTAGGATTATCTTTTAAAAATCAAGCAATGTATTTTCAAACAGACCAACTACAAACTGGAAACGTACGCGTCCGGCATAAACAAACGACTTCTTTGTTTCTCTTTTTCGCAACGGTATCTATCCTTTTGTAATTAGATAAATTGAGTTATCAATCGCGTGTAGACATTTTTACTTTTGTTTTGTGGTGTCCTTTCACGAAGACAATCGCTGGGTTGACTCTTGGAAACACGAAACTACTTACTTATCATGATTGATGTTTAGTAATTAATCAAAATTTGAGAGAATCTTTTAGATGTAAGAATAAGTTTTAACACAGCCATCATGAAATATGATGGTAAATGTTCATTCATTTCATCGCCCAAGATGTCCGAACAAGACGTACCTACCTCTACATATTATCTACCCATTCTAACGTCATGACCCATGACAATAAGTCAGATATTTATGAGCACTTTGTTTGCCTTGATGTACTTAAATACTCACTGCAACTCATTTATTCTGAGGATAACTGAAAGGAATGCCTCAAAGGGATAAGTTTGTCAACAAAGACGAGACAGGAGATAGCTACAAACATATTGTCATACTTTTTTATATTAAAGGTATGTTTTCTTTTTATACAATAAAGTGTTATGCATACATGCAAACATACTTACTTGTATTAAGTATATTTATTAAGTATACCCCGAAATAAAATGTTGTGTTTTTTTTTTATTGCTGTTGGTATGTATAAACCGTGCATGTAGGTAATCTATCTCGGTAGATGGCGAATCATGAGCAATCGAGCCATGACAAGACTGATCTCTATAAGGTCGATGAGAACAATATTTCCAGCTTTTCGCAATAGGTAAGTACTTATACCAATTCATCTCTCCGATAAGGCCTCTATATTTCTAGCAGAAGGACAAACAATTGTTGAATTGAGGCTAACAAACCAAAGAACAGTCTGATCAAAGTTTCGAAGTTTATCGAGAACCACCTTACGACTCGTACGTGAGCGTCGCCTCGGAGATCGTGTGACAAAATCATTATAATTTTAGGACTTTCAGAAGTTACTCTGGTTTTATATTAAACCCTCCTTTAATACACTCAACAGCAATGAATTCGAATCACTTTGTATAGAATTTTAAATACAAAATTACCCGAATACATTGCTGTTGATTGTAGTTTAACCAATAATAGTATTTCCAATTAGATATTATAGGTACTATGAAAGCTTTATCAGCATTTAAAGAAAAACGCCACTCTAATGAAAATGGATGAAGGTATGTATCTGACCGAATCTGTAGCGTATAAGGGCGTTGGTCTAGTTTTATTAATTACTAGCTTTTCCCCGCAATTTCGTATGCGCAGAAATATTAAAAAGTAAAATCCCGATTTTTCCCGTTCCCGTGGGAATTTTGCAAAATCCTTTCTTAGCGGATGCCTACGTCATAACATCTACCTGCAGGCCAAATTTCAGCCCGATCCGTCCAGTGGTTTGGGCTGTGCGTTGATAGATCACTATGTCAGTCACCTTTGAGTTTTGTATATTTAGACTAGCTTCACCCTAATGGAATTCGGCTATCGCGTTCCCGCGGAAACTACGGGTTTTTTTTCGGGATAAAGACCCTGTGTCCATCCCCAGGACTCCAACCATTTCCATACCTCAAGTATTTAAGCCGTTGACGCAGACTATTACTACCTAATCTGCGCGTCTTCTAAGATATTTTGTGCTATACTAAACAATGACATTTCTGAACTTACAGGACATAACAAGACAATCATTAGCATTGAAATTCAGCGAGGAAATGCTGCCGGTATCCTCAGTAAACTATGCCGTAAGGACAATTTTCAGACCTTTTTTTCAAATTTATCTAGTTTAATACTTAAATTTACTTTGTAAAGTTTTTTTTTCTCGTTTTGTTTCTCAATTTGTACTATGTCATTTGTATATTTTGTGTATTTGAATCAGACATTACATTACAGACGTCCGTAGAATTCGATTTTTTTTAAGAATAATCGAATTTCTGTGAATTGTTCACAGACCTTTCACAAGACGGTGCAAGTATAAAATAAAATTAACGAACGCTGCAGCATTTCTGATGCAGTAGTAAAAATGTTCTATAATTTAATAAGATACGAGACCTGCTCTTTGTTAATGCAAAGATAGGACGAAGTTGATGTAATTTACATGGAAATAAGGTCATTTACAAATTCAAGAATTCTAGTGAATCTGCTAGAAAATACAATAACAGGGCGAACTGAAGCCATTTTGTCTAACAAGTTTAATGAATTCTCAAGTGTTCGTCGTGAATTCTAGAGAAAGCTTCAGCTAATCTTCATAATGGAAACAAGAATATTTAAAAAAATCCCGTCTCCTCCTTTACTGCTGCAATGTAAGTCCTTTCTTATAGCATACACTAATTAGGTAGATATTTACTTGGGAATATCGTTTTTGTTGTATTTCCTTTGGGAGTTACTATGATCGCATTAATGGTACGGTAACGGTAATGTTAAAGGAGAACCTTAGTGAGCATTTCTAAACAAATTATTGATAATACGAACGTTAAATACGATTAACTCGTATTATCAATAATTTGTTTAGAAATGATCACTAAAAGTACATACGTACTATCAGATAATTTCATACGTGATTTTTCGAGTTATGACGTTGTTAAAATTTTTGGAAGCGGATTTCGACATTCACGAGCGTGGATTATAAAGCCAGGCGATCGGACGTCTCGGCAGTGGGGAAATATAGGGTAGTATTATCTACTACTACACTACTCAACTAATGTTTCATAGCCAACGTCTCAGCTTAGACAACAAGAACAACTGCCATACACGAGTACAGTAGATACCTATTTGAAAGCACAAACTTTGACAGCTGATACTCGTTCAGTGCAGCGGTGAAACTTCTAAGATGCAAGTGCCCTGGAACGGACTGAAGTAAAGTCTGTTATGTGATACAAGCAGGTTAGTATCATGTCATGTTTAACAGTTATGAATATTCTTTCCTTGCAACTACCTATGTATAATGAAATGTTTCTCGGGATTTTACTTTTCAAATCATGCTCCAGTTTACATTTAATTTTACTATTATTAGTTTTGGACAAGTTACCCATTGCTTGTTTTAATAGCATTAGTGCTGTGTAACCTTTTAAGATGTATTAACCAACGGCCTTTAGGTGGGCAGTGTTTTGGATGGCAGGTTTGGGTGATTATTCGACGAATGTAGGCAATAAGTCTGCCGAAGGCCCCACTTATCTCCGACGTGCGCGCGCGAGGGATCAAAGTTTATGACTTAAGCCCGCTCGTGATCGTACGGTGCGCAGAAATATAACCTCTGTAAGAGATGGAATATAACCCCAGAAAGGGTGAAACTACAGTGAGACGTTCGCCTAACGTGGTCACCGAAACTTGCATACAAATTGACGCGAGTGTACCCCATAGAGGTTGTGTTGATTGTGCTGTTAGCAATGACAAGGAAATTGGTAATTTGACAATTGGGTTTTAGCCTTATAAATATAATAGAAGTGAACGTTTGACTGTGCTGCTGTGTGAATGTGGATAGATCATTTTTTACGTTGTTTTACACACTAATTACTTAAGAAAAAAATTAGATATCTATAAAGTCGGTGTGCGGACGACAATTTTACATGATAACGTCACGCTTAGGCCCATCGCACCTCTCTATCGCTTGTTCCACGCTCTCGCTTGCAGCGTAATGTTACTATTACGTCATGTTTTTTCGTGCGCGCAGCCGGCGTTCATCGATTTATAAGGCATCACGTCAAAATCGATGCAAGTTAACATGGGCAAAAGCCGAAAAGCCCAAGGACTACTTTTCGTCAAAATTCACAAATTACGCAAGTAACGGCGCTGATCCTGTAAAAAAGTAAATCTGCTGGCCTTACTTAACCCGGCGTTCAGAAGACAAATGTAACACTTTGCTCTAGACAAAGCGTTATGCGTTTTTTCGTCGTGCATGAATTATTTGCCGAATAAATCCGTCCGACTTCAGATTATGACGGCTGATTTTCTGATCCTGATAAACTCCCACTCGAGGTCCGCGTAAACGATGTTTTTATTTAGGTTGCGCTGATAGATGATTCGTGTCAAGTTTTGGCTTGTTTGCTGTTATGGTGGTTGTTTTCTTCTTTTTAGGAAAGGCTTTCATTTGTTTTCCTAAATGCAATAGGCTCTTGTGTTGTTTCAAGGCGGTTTCTTTTTTCAATTATGTACAAAATACTACAACTAGTACAAGCGTTTAGCGTCGTGGCGTTTAGGATCATGGGGAAACGAGGGTGGTAAGTAATATTATAATGTAGAAGATTCATGATATGCATATCTAAAGCATATTTATAGTGATTTAATGCAGCGCGTCTTAGGTAAGTAAATACGTATTCATAGAATATTCGTCGGTCTGGATTATTTGTACTGGATTATATTAAGTATTCTAGAATTCTAGGAATCCTTGGAAATACTCAGTTTGATAATGATTTATGCAATTTAGCCTGAGTGCCTTTGCAATATCTTTATGAAGTTTCATTTTAAAATTAGAAATCAACGTCAGATAGATAGATAGATAAAACATTTATTTACGTCAGCGCGCTAAATAACCGAAAAATAAAGAACTCTACAGAATTATGTTGTCATTCCTGCAATTTTGTGTTTTTCGGGCACAAGCTATCATCATCATTTTCATTTTATAAAGATAGTATGGATTTCTAGCACTCAGTTTTATCAATTAATAAGTAAGTACTCATTAATGTTTCCAATATTCCGCATGGATTGAGCAATTACCAGCAAATAACTCTAGTATTAGAACGCATACAAACGATTTCACAGAATTAGTATGCTGCACGCTATTGCATAATTTTTAATATGGAAATAGAAATGTCCATTCACCCACGTGACCAGACTTTGGGCGTAGCAATTATAATACCCTTATTTGCCTCCGCCACTTGCATTTGCAATGCTAAACAGATTCCAGAATTTACAGTGGAAATGTAGGCGTTTATTTACAGAGCTTACCTATGTCTGTCGGTCACGTCGTTTCAGGTAGTAGTAGATATCGTAATAAACTAACATATAATTGAGATAATTTTCAAATAACATGTCGTCAGTACCTAAGTATATAGTCATATCTCACTTGAGAATGCAACTGATTTTCGACCTTGCTCAAATATGTTATTGTTCCATTTCGAAGAAATTCATATACCCTACTTAAGAGGTTTTTTAAAATTTCAGTATTCGTTACTTTCTCTTCAATAAATTTCGTAAGGGCTGCAGACATTTTCAGTCGTATTATACAATAATAAACCCTACGGAAACAAGCATCTATGCTAAATCCATACTAATATTATAAATGAGAAAGTAACTCTGTCTGTCTGTCTGTTACCTCTTCACGCTTCAACCACTGGACAGATTGAGATGAAATTGGGCATGGAATGGAGATAGTTGGGGTCCCGGGAAAGGACATAGGCTATTCCAGAAAAACGCATAAATCCCGCAAGAACGCGATAACCGAATTACATGCGGGCGAAGTCGCGGGCAGAAGCTAGTCTATTATAAATGCAAAAGTAACTCGTCTGTCTGTCTATCTGTGTTGCCTCTTCACGCTTCAATCACGTGCGTGACCAATTTGGATGGTATAGAGGTAGGTAGTGGAGTCCCGGGGAAGGACATAGGCTACTTTTTATCCCGGAAAAACGCATAGTTCGGAACGCGATAACCGAATTCCACGCGAGCGAAGTCATGACAGAAGCTAGTAATAATAATATTATAAGAAACGCTAAAGCTACGAATTTTAGGCGAGCAGGTAATATAAAGAGAATCCACCCCGATTTGGTACAAGACGATTTCTGTGATGCAGATAAGACGCAGAGATTCGAACGACGACTCGTAGTCAATTTGCATTTGCGCCCACAGAACTCCCACATGATTGAATATACTAACAGAATTCATGTGCTTATCCGCCCCTGCTTTCAAGTGGGTGTTCTTTGAAAGATCAAGACTTCTCAGGTATAGTGTTTTACTACTATCATTCAGTATCACAGAAAAAAGAATTACATTTTGATGAAAGTGCGAAAAGTTTGTAATTTTTTCACGAGTCACTAGTTATGTTGCCGCGAGCAAAAGCGAGCGTTAACACTAGGGACGAGTGAAAATGTCAATTTCGCACGTGTATCAAACGACATTTTTTAATACAGTTGCGAAAAAAGTATAAAAAAGTAAAAACAAACAGGACCAAGTTCTAAAAACAAAGAGCGCTCGTTCGGGAATGACAAACTTTTCGCACGCTAAACAGGTATCGAAATGTAATATCGATATCGAAAAAATAATTTTCAGGATTTATCAGCAGCAAATTTCGGTAAAATTCCAATTATCGATATATCACAGTTACCTGTTAGCCTAGTCCAAAAGTTACTTTCTCCACTAAGCGTGTATTTACGACATTCACAAATAATTAAATTATGTAGTCTTTGATAATTGAGATAACTTGTAAAATTGTGACTCTTCTCAATTGTAGCTAATCTTCTGAATTTTACGTTAAAGTTAAAATTTGAATATAAGACAAGATCAGAGGACACATGGTTTTAAACGGAACTCTTGACATATAATTAAGTATATTTGTTTATACTTTTTTCAGATGAATACCTTACTTTAAATAAATAAATAAAAATAAATAATTGAAGATAAATTTGATATGATTAATTTGTAACTGAAAATCTTTTTCGAAATGTCAAACCATTCTAAAATATAAATTGAGGTGCTCAAAAAGTTGAGAGAAGTTTTATTATGAACTTTCTTGAGCAGCAAACGGCCATGAAATATATTTCAAGTTTAGGTAATACCAACAATACTCGTATATATTGTTGGTATTACCTAAACTTTGCTGACGATGGCACATGTCTGTCATATGACAAGCACTCGTCATAAAGTACGGAAGCTTCACAGTAAATTAACTAAACGCCACTACTGCCGGTGGGGTTGTAGTGTTATACAGTATTTTGAAAGCATGAATAGGTAAAGGCAGGTATGCAGTAGTTCATTAGCCAGCAGCTAAGTCTGTTTACAGATGACCTAGAGGCTTAACTAGATCTCGGCTCACGTTAGGATCTCTCTCCAGTTGTAAATTCGGCTTGAATATTCTACCAGCAAAGAACTAGAGTAGGTACCTACTGCTTTTGAGTAAAATTCGATTTCAAGGTGCGGTGAAAAAAGTATGAATAATTTTCTCGAAACCGTCCAAAAGCACTGTGGGCGAAATAGTGAGAAATATTTTTACTTATTGAAGTGGTTTAACGAGACGGGTGTAATGATAAAATACCGCTGTAAAAAGCGTTGGGGATTATTTGAAATATTTTTTAGTAATTATTGCTTAACGCAAGTAAAGCTTGTGTCTCTTTGGGTGCGACGTTGGTAGAACGAAAAAAGTTTTTTATAGTTTTTTATAGATTTATCTTCTCTTTCGAGTTTCTCTACTTACTCCAAACCCATCATTCACCACTAGTAAGTACGTATAGGTATGTACAATGTACACATACAACCATATGCGACACCGATTTGTCCAATGAACGATAGACAAAGGACAGTCAGTATTTTCCGCCCGGTGTGAAATTGTTCCGGCCGAGTGACCGTCTATCAATATAGGTATATCTATTACGAGCACACGTACGTACCGACACGCCGAGGACGACTTTTAATCAAGCTACCGGTCCACGTGCTGCAGTAAATTTTAGATATAGTGAGTTTAATTGATTACCAGAGTGCCTGCCTTGAATGTGAGGTATGAACATTATATAATACGAGACAACCAATACGAGTACCCAAATTAACTAGTTATACTGAAAAACTGTGATTCAAAAGAGGTGCAGGCTATGCTGTAAACTCGAAAAAATAAATTACTTACAGGGACATGAACAGAACGGAGGCCAACTCTCTCTCCCAGTTTATAAATTACTTATCATGAAAACTTACCCATACAACCATTCTATAGCAATCCAAAAAGGAACGTTACCAATTGTATCACGTTTTATCGTTGGCACAACTTTTAACTGCTCTGTCCCCAATATGCTTTTCTCCTTCTTCAATAAACATTAAATATTAAAGAGAAGGATTGATATACTGTTTTAATCTATACTATACTTAAGGTGAGTCGGGTCAAGTGTGCCTATAGGGTAAGTGCGCCTAAATAGATTTTTACCCCAATGCCTTGCCAACAGAGTCAAAAAATTGCAGTGAGATGGTATTGTAGGTATTTGTTGCATGGAAGATATCATTACTTGAGTAATAATCATAGTTATCGATATATTTATGGTAGATGCACTTACCCCGACTGACCTTACTTAAATAGCCCAGCAGGCTCATTGCGGTAGCAGTATGCTAATCATTTATGAACCCCATGATTACCTACCCGGTTTTTTCTTTAAACGAATTGACATGAGGTCAATCGCTGGTCAGCCGTAAATAAAAAAATGACCCTTGTAATTGAGAGACAGGTCATAAAACAGTCTTTTATTTAGTTTCACCTGTCCCGGTGTTTGTTAGCTTGTCTGTATTCATAATCTTGCAAGTTAAATTTGATCCACTTCCCGTTACTGATTGAGTTGAAATTTTGCATGCATGTGTAAATCGGATGACAATGCAAAATTAGAGCTGATCTTGATGATGTAACCGGAAGTTGGCTATAAGAACTCGGTAGTTAAACGCCATAACCCCATCTAGTTTTTTACTTTAATAATAGCTTGTTTTAAAAAGTTTTTTTAAAGTGTAGCTTGTTAAGATAACCGCATGTTAAAACGAATGGCCTATCACAATGAAGGGTTTTCCCGTACTGTTCTTACGCGGGACTGTTTCGTTAATGCGAGCTTTCCGGACGGATACGGCAATTAGAGGGAAATCACTGACCGCTCCAATTACGGACCTCGGGAGGCTCATATACTAGAGTTTATCCACGCCGTGTAACTTCTGTCCTTTTCTATCCAGTTTACGAGTGCGAAAAGGACCATGATTTGAACGAGAGCAGGCTAACGATGTGCTGGATTCACCACCGGCCTCCCTAGGTCCATTTGCTTCATCAGACGACAAAAAGTACAACTATTGATTTTCTGGAGTAAAATTAAGTGCCTACATACACTTACGCGCCATGTACTTACTCTTATCTTAACATAATGTATATATATCGACAGCTATCGCTGTCAACAAAAGCTTGTCAGATGACAGTAGTGACAGCAACAACTGTCGATACAGGTAGCAATAGCTTCCTTTATTTTCCTTTTTATTAAAGACCAATGCACACATTGGACAGCCATTAGGTTTGGCGAACTGTCACATCGATGATTTGAAAAATAAAATTTACACCTTCTTCGAAAACTTTACCTACTCATTTACGTGGTAGTTGTAACTATGCTTGTATGCTTACAAGTAAGCGAATACCGAGCCTCGGCCCTCGTGGATGTGGATGTTTAATATAGGTATATAGATCAGGGTCATGCATTAATAGTCAAGTCATTGCCATTTCGGCCTTCTGGTGAATAATTTACGACCGTCGAAATGTCAAAATGTTACGTGAAGGCTGAGCCATGTTCTCTGCATTATAAATATGTAATACGCTAGTTGTTAGAAAATTAATTCTTTAATAATAAGTAAGCAGGCAATGGCAGGCAAAGAAAGTTCTCTACTTCCTATAAAACGAGTCGTCAGGTACCGTTTATTTTATTAGTCGAGAAATCTTACTCATTTTAAACTAATTTATTCACTAGTGACTAGTTAATATTCTCTTAAACATTGAGCGTAAAAAAACTTGATAGGTACCACAGATAAAAAACTTAATCAAACACCACGGCGAATACATCGCCACTGAGTAATTCCTATTGTGTATCCAACTAAGCTCGAAAATTTTAAAACAACATTAACACAAAAGGCAATTTCTTTTGAAATAAGGCACTCAACCTTAATGCTGGCTGGGAAAGCGTTGAATGCGAACGAAGATTTCCAATAGACAGAGGAACTTTAAAATTTATAAATGGTTACAGAGTTCTTTTGTAATAAGCTTTTGTTTTTGGATCCTTCCCTCGCGGCCCGGTTTTCATAATAAAACCATTCCACTAACTGGACCCGCACCGACCGAATGTCGTTTTGCAGCCCCGCTTCTTGCCAATTTAATCTATTCTATTGATAAAATAATTCGAAAACTATAAACTTCACAGATATTCTTACCTCTTAAAATGCATGTTTTGTTTTTCTCTTATACCTACAATAGGTTACAAGGTTAGAAATACGTTACATATACGTCTTTAAGTACCTCACTTCTAGGCCTGAATCTAAATATTGATTTAACAGATACTTACTTAATGCTTACATATAACTTACTGGCTATATCGTGTTTACTGTAATATTATGGTTGTGTTTTTACTTAGGTACTCAACAAAATTAAGCGAGCAACCGTCGATTGCGCTCATAGCTTCCTTACTTTTACGGCTTAGTCGGTGGTTTAAAATACGATATCCATTTCAGGGTAAAGATACCTGTCAGAAGGATAAAAGAACGTCTTACCGGTATTGAGGTCACTGGAGTGCTCTCCATTTTTGAACGAGATCGCGCTCGCGGACTACACAAAGAAACTGTATTTGTACTATAAAGGATTCTACGAGCAAGACGGCATGCGGGAACGGCCAAACTTACATTGGCTCAGTCACATTGCTGTTTTCATTGAAGTTTATTTTTAGCGACAAGGAATCGGATATCGGAAAAGATTTGTAGCGTGGCTTCGAGATGATCGCCCCAGGGATTATCTTTATGATTAAAGTAGACTAACATATTACATACCAGTCCAATTTAGCATTAAATTATGGTTACATAACTGAAGGTCAATTCCGACAGAAACCTACATAAATATTTCTTGTTTATGTAGATCTCACGCAAAAGCTTTACAACGCACGTAAAACTATCGTAACCAGTTACCATAAACGATATTACAGTTTCGGGCAGCGTTATTCGTTGCCCCAAAACCGCATCGAATTTTGGTAACTCCGTCCGGCGACAGATTGCCATTTTAAGTGCGGATCTCAACTATGAATTATTCACGAGCGAGCGTATCGCTTCCACAAAGAAATAAAATTTTGAAAGCAGCCGTGTCGTACAGAACGATTCAAGTTTACGTCGGGTTTTGGAACAATGGACTGACACGATGTCACCAATCAAATAGAATTTGAGTCTTCCATTTTCAATTTAAGTTTAGAATTTGTGTCTTCAGTGCTGGCCCGCTTAGATCGATAGAACGCGACCTTCCAATTTCAAATAGATATTAACAGTCTCAATAGAACTGAGATCATCACTGGCAATACACACTGGTCAAAGACGTTCGACTTACTCGTAACACACTGCGGTAATTTGGACGAAAAGATACTTCGAAGTTTCCCGAACACTGCACTGATGACCGATGGGGCCGGAAAGCTTTCGAATGGCGTCCGAAGAGTGATGATGATGATGATGATGATGATGATGATTAACAGTCAGTTTCAAACCTTCGAAGGTTTGATTGGTACAAGGCCTTCCAAGCCTCGTTCATTAATTTTTACAATCATAATGCGTCATAGTAGGTTAAAATGTTTGGAATGACAGCTCAGCGGTCTAATTTGACGCTAGCTAGTCCTTCAGTGTTCGATGCAACTGAGCCTAAGTTTTTACAATCTATCTTTTATGCGTATTTCATATTTGTAACGGAAATGTATCTTGTTCCAAGTGTTCCAACTAACTAGGCAATAGTTACATTGTCCCGTTCTATTTCTGCTATAATGTTTCGCACATACAAATTGGGCATACATCAGTGGCGATTTTGTTCGAATAAAATAATCCCCACCCACCACCACAACAGTCTTTTTTCGGCCCACACTGCGCAGGGCTCCTCTCATAATACCAAGCGAGGGTTTGGGCTATAAGTAGGTAGTCCTCACGCGGGGGAGTCCAGTGCGGATTGGGGACTCACACACATCCTTGAATTAAGTACGTAGCCTGCGGGTTTCCTCACGATGTTTTCCTTCACCGAAAAGCTCAGTGGTAAATTCAAATTGACTTTCGCCACATAAGTAAATTCACAGGTGCGAGCCGGGATCGAACCCCCGACCCTCTGCATGAGAGGCGGTATGTCGAATCACTAGTAGGCCACCACGGCTGCAATAAGAAAGCGATTTACGTACACATTCATCTTTTTAATTTATCACCAATCGGCACTTTGCCTCCACTTTTCCGGATTTTAATCCCACACAAAAAAGAGGGATGCTATAAGTTTTCCGTGTGTGTATGTGTATATGTGTGTGTGTGTGTGTGTGTGTTGTGCATGTGTGTGTTATTTTGTGCGTCTGGCTTCGCTGTTATTGCTCGATTGAATAGGACGAATAACTTTTTTTTCGTTCGATTAGCAAGTTATTTGAGAGTGTATTTCAGGTATAAGTGAATAAAATTGGTTAGCGGTTATTAGGGGGCTCTTTTCCGATTCCGTATGTCGTAAATGCATTGGGGGGTTTTCAAAATTTAAATTTAGAGCTATCTATAACTTATTTGATCAGTTCCCTCGTATTTATCTTCCCTTTCCATTTATGATATGGACCTTGATAGTTTTATAGACCCAAAATAACAAGATTAGTTATAAAATAGAACAAGTATGCATACCTACTTACTACACTTACACATTTGTATAATTTTTCATTCCTGACATGTCAATGTATTCGAATATTCATAATGTTTCAAGCTGCGAGTCATCCATCAAACTATTACATCACGGTCAACGTCTGGCATCCTATTGATAATTCATACTAACGGCTACCTTTCAATTTCCATGTCGGTATTTATGGTCCCAACCACAGCAACGAAATAACTCCGGCGCCGACCGATCAACAAAGTTCTTCGGCCGCGGAAGCAATTTTCCGCTACATAGGGCTATTGTAGCATAATTTGAATAGTGTTACAAACACGAGCTTACCGTTATTGATTCCTTGAATGTGATGAAATTGTAGCGATAAAACAGGCAGTAAACCTAACCTGCTCAGAATAGCATTTGAATCGACATTTTCGATGTAACTTTTGAAGACAGCTTTATTTTATATCTAGGAACGTTTGTATGCACATAAACATTAACATGAAAAATCTCATTTTTCTCGTTCCCGTGGGAATTTCGGGAAATCCTCTCTCAGTGCTCCCCTACACTCCCCAAGGAACCTACATGCCACAGCCCTAAAAAATATGGTACCGCTGTTTTGTTTACGGACGGTTTGAATCCACCTCCGCTTATGCACATTTCCCACGTTTCCCATGAATCAATCAACCTATTGGTGAATTTTATTGAACAGGCAGTCAAGATTGGCGGGTGATGTTTTTTCTAAAATTTTCACCGTGTGTTGTTTCACAGTGGACAGGGCTATGCTCGATCTGAGCTTTCCAAATCAAAGCTAGCTAGTATCTATGCGTGTTTCTACTGAGCATGAAATGCCGTATTTCCTGAAATTAGTCGACACGCCTGTCGTAATCGATCCCGTCTCCTTGTAAGTAGGTAAAGCTTGGCGTGCAGATTAAATATGTAGGATTTTCAGACGCTGACAACTCAAGGCCGACTGAGAATAGAAGCAATCGATGCCCTACGTGATTGCATTCACAGAACTTGTGCATCTGTTATGAGGTTGGGCCACATGGACACTTCTTCGTACGAGTAGAATGGGCTTTCGTGGAATAGCGTGAAAGAAGAAAAGTTCGATAGTACATTAGATATTAATTAGTGGCACAAAGATTGGATCGAAATATGGGTCATGTAATAGTACATTATTGCAGAGGCCGCCAAGTAGCGCATTGCCGGACGAGTCAGTTAGAAGGCTGAGCGAAGCGAAGCCTTCTATTAGTACGAGTCCGGCAATCGCAATTGCGGCCGAGGTATATACTCGTATAATGCTTTTCTCAAACAGCGAGGAAATACGTAAGGTCAGTCGGGGCAAGTGCGCCAGGATGGGGTAAGTGCGCCTAACATAAATATATCGAAACCTATAAATATTACTCAACTAGTAGTTGGCTGTTTACAAGGCATAGGGGTGAAATAAATTTAGGCGCACTTACCCCACATCAGTATTTACTACTTCCATGATCGTGGATGATTGGGCCATGGAAGTTGTACTTATTACCTCCATGGATTTGTCAGTTTCGGGGCAAGTGCGCCAGGATGGGGTAAGTGCGCCTAACATAAATATATCGAAACCTATAAATATTACACAACTAGTAGTTGGCTGTTTGCGAGGCATAGGGGCGAAATAAATTTAGGCGCACTTACCCCACATCAGTAGGTATTTACTACTTCCATGATCGTGGATGATTTGGCCATGGAAGTTGTACTTATTACCTCCATGGATTTGTCAGTTTCGGGGCAAGTGCGCCAGGATGGGGTAAGTGCGCCTAACATTAATATATCGAAACCTATACATATTACTCAACTAGTAGTTGGCTGTTTGCAAGGCATAGGGGCGAAATAAATTTAGGCGCACTTACCCCACATCAGTATTTACTACTTCCATGATCGTGGATGATTTGGCCATGGAAGTTGTACTTATTACCTCCATGGATTTGTCAGTTTCTCTACAGAGGTGTCTCAAATAGCAAACGAATTAAAAAAAAACACACACGACAATAATGTTTTTGCTGGCCAAGGCCGGCAATGGACAGCCTCGCGTCTTCTTTTTTTGAAAGTGATAATATATTGAAATTCTCATTTTATGATTCGATTATTCACATTTTCTACAGACTTATTTATTAGTGTAGATTTACATTATTTCAGTTTACCTATCAGATTCATAAGTCCCAAAAGTTCTTGACCGTTTTTTCCTTGGTTACCTTGCTATTAAAAGCAAATAAATATACTAAGGAGCATAAAATGAAATGTGTATTTAGATTAAGCGTCGGTCACGCGATTACCTCCTCGCCTTTCACGACAGACCTAAAAGCAATTAATCTTAACGAATTATACGGGCTAATAATCAGGCTGCTATAATTCAACAAGCTGC
The DNA here is from genome assembly GCA_963971205.1 of Aethes cnicana. Lineage (NCBI taxonomy): Eukaryota > Metazoa > Arthropoda > Insecta > Lepidoptera > Tortricidae > Aethes > Aethes cnicana. The sequence goes on along the minus strand of OZ020278.1, from coordinate 9,049,122 downwards.
CTGGTGAATTGAAATACGGACGCTTTAAGGGCGTTCACCCGCATCATATCTGTATCCTTCAGCGGCCCAGAGGCAGTGTAGTTTCATTTGTATAAAGCCAGAACCGCACTGCAGCGCACGCTACGAACGCACATACTCAACATTCATTGTATGACCCATGCGTAGCGTGGCAATGAAAGTAAGTATCTAAATTTTACACATGTGCGTAGCTCGACCGTGAGCATCAGTTAGGTTCCGGCGTAAAAAACCGGATCGGTAGATCCAAATTAGTCCGGTCGGGCCGGGTGTCTATGCGTGCGTATACTCTCATATAAATGTAGGTGTGTGTCCAGTGATAGGAAATATTATAGGGTCACGGCCGGATGACTTATTTAGCAGTGCTCAGACTGTTGTGTTCCGGGTAAGAGAGCCGGTGGAATTACCCGCATTGAGGCATTCAATCTTAGTTGACAACGCATTTCTCATGCAACATCCATGGGCCACAATGACAGTGGTCATTGTACCATCAGGTGGCGTGGGGCCTCATTCGGGGTGCAAAAGGGATTTCATATTGATTCTATATGGAACGTCCAAACGTCGCGGCGCTCAAATTGAACTTGAAAATCTCTACTACTTCTTCTTTTTTTCTGGCTAGTACTTGAAATTCGTACTTAAAAACTTTCACTGTTTTCTGTAGTAATGCCATGAGGGCACCCTCAGAGTATCGCCGTAAGTTCCGGTCTCAATAGAGATAATAACTTAATTGGCTGCAATGCAATTTAAAGGGCTTAAAGAAGTTTTTCGAAGTTCAAGGCTCGGTGTAAACAGTACTTTACTTGGTCAGTCAAATGTTGTCGATTATTGATGAGGCGGTACCTACTAACCTTCGGTCAGCTGGGCAAAGCCCCCCCCCCCCCAATCAAAAGTCCACCACTGTTAATTTATAAGGCCAGAAGGTAGGTATATAAACGTAGTGGGCGTTTTTCAGTAGAAATAATTATCGTTTTTTATGTGATCAACTTAATAACGTCTTCAATTAAAAACGAACTATGAAACTACAGTTTCATTAATGAAATAACTTCCGTAGTTAATAATGTAAACAATAACGTGCGTAAGGTAGGAGGTTTTATTTGGTCCTGAATAAAAAAAAAGTTTGATTTTGAGTAAAATTACGTTCTGTAACAATCGTATATTGATTGAATCGTATTTTTAACATAGAGGCCACAACTATCGCAAGAAAATCAATCAGTTACTGGCATGTCGTGTATAAGAACATAGAGTAAAATAAAAATAGAACGGTAAGTACTTATCCATAAAACCGGTCATTACGATAGAGACCTGAATGCGTGTCACTCAGTAATAGTCGACAATTTTAGCAACAGTTCGTGACGAATAAACAGATTCAACTCGGTTTTCAGCCTTCTCATAATGTATTTAAGTTGAAAATAGTATTTTAAAGGCATGACACATAGAACCCTTTGAGTGAGTGGTGACCTTGCCCGACTGTCAGACAACCTGTCATGTTATCTTTATATCATAGCTCCGTTTTAGCGGCCTGCCGGCTGTCACGCACAGTTTGCCAAATTTCTTAGCTACTATTTTTGTTGCTTCCGTAAGGTCGTGGTCTATCGGGAAGCGATTTAGATTCATTACTGTACCAACTTACACTGTTATTTTAAGCTATCACCCTTGGCCGTAAAGTGGGATTTTCTGCCCGCTACGCGGAGAGAAAATCTCACTTCTTGGCCAAGGCAAGATGTAAAACTTTTGACAAACCACGGGCGGTAATTCGTAAAGCCCCAGATCGCATATTTATGACCCTCACCTTCAGTTCGGGCCACAGAAACCTGCGATCTGGGACATTTACGAATTCACCACCCGTAGCTCTGTAATGTACTATTATATGTTTCGTCTTCATCAGCGCTTTTTATCCCACGGTAGGGCCGCCAGATTTTTTCGTAAGCGGCCCGGAAATAAGTTTTTCTTTGCCAAAGTCCCTTTTTCCTTTTTTCAGCTCTGATTTAAATGTTTCCCGTTTATTCTTTCTTTCTAAACCTTCCCAGAACCACAGGGGATAAAACAAAAGAATCAGCCAAATCGATCAAGCAGTTCTTGAGCCTTAGCCAGACTAACACACGGCATTCAGTTTTCTATTATTAGGTGGCGATTTAATAAAAGAGTCTTAAAAACGCTGCACTCATAACATGACCTTATATTCCTGCCAACACTGGAAAATAAATAAGACGTCAAGCGAACTCACATGCCTAAGAAAATTAATTCTCTTCATGACATTAAAGGTCGAAAGTTCTTTCAACATCCCGATGTCTTTACAACTTACTGTTAGGTACATTTAAATTTCATTCGAAGGGTAAGTTGGAGATGAAAGACTGTTAATAGTACATTACAGACCTAGGGTGGTGAATTCGTAAATGTCCCAGATCGCAGGTTTCTGTGGCCCGAACCGAAGGTGAGGGCCATAAATATGCGATCTGGGGCTTTACGAATTACCGCCCGTGGTTTGTCAAAAGTTTTACATCTTGCCTTGGCCAAGAAGTGAGATTTTCTCTCCGCGTAGCGGGCAGAAAATCCCACTTTACGGCCAAGGGTGATGTAAAAACATTTAATGAGAAAGGAGCAGCACGTCCCAAGACTCCACCAGAGGGTACTTAGGGATTACTTTCCAAAAAAATCGTCTACGTAAAAGCAGGGAGTTTAGCAAGCTTCTTATACATAAAAGTAATATGTTTTGTTTTTTTTTTCAAATTTTTCATCTACTACTACAGCCTATTTACGTCCCACTGCTGGGCACAGGCCTCCTCTCATCACGAGAGGGTTTGGGCTATAGTCCCCACGCGGGCCCAGTGCGGATTGGGGACTTCACACACATCTTTGAATTACTTCGCTGATGCGTGCAGGTTTCCTCACGATGTTTTCCTTCACCGTGAAGCACAGTGGTTAATTCAAATTGAATTTCGCACATAAGAAAACTTAGAGGTGCGAGCCGGAATCGAACCCCCGACCCTCTGCATGAGAGGCGGTAGGTCGAACCACTAGGCCACCACGGCTTAGGAAATTTTTCATCTATCCAAAACTAAATAAACGAATTATAAATCCTATAAATCGTATGGCATGATTGTGTTAGAGGGTTTTGCTTCTTATTTGGGTCATGTCCTGCATAATTATCTTTTACTTTAAACGAGCTATCTGCCTAAAAAAAGTCACTCAGAGGGCAATGACCTGTCGGTAGGCCTCCAACAAGATGGAGCAACGACCTCGTGAAGGTCGCGGGAAACCGATGGAAGCAAGTAGCACAGGACCGGTCTGAGTGGCGAGCCTTGGGGGAGGCCTATGTCCAGCAGTGGATGTCCTTCGGCTGAAATGATGATGATGATGATCTGCCTAATATTTATTTACTAGCTTATTGTGCTCACGACTTCGCCCGCGTAGCATTCGGTTATCGCGTTCCCGCGGGAACTATGCATTTTTATCCCGCAAAAGACTCCTGGACTCAAATCTATCTCCATTCCAAATTTCATCTAAATCAGTTCAGCGGTTGTAGCGTGGATAGGTAACAGACAAACAAAGTTACTTTCGCATGTAGTTATAATATTAAGTATGGATTTGTTTATACCAGCGATCTCAGAAATGGCTTTAACGATTTGGACAAAATTTGGTCTTATACTGGGAAAACTATTTTCATTAGCTCGGTCACCCAGCTAGGTACAAATTGGGTAGACATTTTCATAGTCTTCTATTCAACAGAAAAGTAACAACGTGTCATTCATATTAATATTATAAATACGAAAGTAACTCTGTCTGTCTGTCTGTCTGTTACCTCTTCACGCTTCAACCGCTGGACCGATTGAGATGAAACTTGGCATGGAGATAGTTGGGGTCCCAGGAAAGGACATAGGCTACTTTTTATCCCGGAAAAACGCAGAGTTCCCGCGGGAACGCGATAACCGTATTCCACGCGGGCGAAGTCGCGGGCAGAAGCTAGTAATGGTATAACGTGGATACTTAAAACTCGATTGCAAACGTTAGTCGAAGAAAGTAGCCATGTGTCCCAGGTAGTCGGATGCCGCCTGCCACGGCATTCATTATAAACACGTTAACGTCAACACACGAACAGACAGGAACCAACCACCAAATCTTTCCGCACAACACAACCTAACAAAAAAGTCAAAACATAAATCAATTACACCTACAGGTGTTTTATCCACATTATCCATATTCATATTATATGTATTCTGATGGCCGATGGGGCCGGAAAGTTCTTGAGTGGCGTCCGCGAACCGGGAGACGAGCTGTCGATAGGCCTCCAACAAGATGGAGCGACGGCCTCGTGAAGCAAGTAGCACAGGTCTGAGTGGCGAACCTTGGGGGCGGCCTATGTCCGGCAGTGGACATCTTTCGCCTGAAATGATGATGATGATATTATAAATGCGAAAGTAACTCGTCTGTCCGTCTGTCTATCTGTCTGTCTGTCAGTCTGTCTGTCTATCTGTCTGTTACCTCTTGACGCTTCAACCGCTTGACCGATTTACATGAAATTTGGCATGGAGATAGTTGAGGTCTCGGAAAAGGACATAGAGTACTTTTCAACCCGAAAAAACGCGTAATTCCCGCGGGAACGCGATAACCGAATTCCACGCGGGCGAAGTCGCGGGCAGAAGCTCCTCATAAGTTGAAATGTCACGAATTACGATTTTGGAATTTTGGAAGCTTATTAATATAAACGGTTGGCTGAAAACGGTTTGTTTGGCTGTGAAATGCGATTTAATATCAAACAATGGCGGGACGACTTTAAACTCGTGTTTCCGAAAATGTCGTCCCAGAAATTAATAAGAGATGCTTCTCTGAACTCTTTAATAAGTAAAGCATCTAAATATTACCTTACTTGTAATTTATTTCGAAGAACAAACATGATCAATTTGAAATGTACATAAAACACCATAATTAGGCGATATACGAGTATCCTTACATTTAATTTATTTGTAAGCACATATCTAAGTCTGTCACTTCAAAAAAAAAGCAAAACAACTTTTAGAACACTGCCGGTTGACTGTCCAGTTATTTCAACAAGGTGACAGCAAAAATACGCTTTTGAAACGTTTTTGAAATTGAAGTACCAATTATTATTAGTATATTTACGAAAGCATTCTTGGTCAAGTTAAAACGGAGACGCTTAGCAAGTTCGGTCAATCAAAAATACAACATAAACCCGTTAATTGTTATGTGGCTGCCATCCATTGTTTAATGTTAAGCAAGGCCCATCGTGTTTCAAGGCCATAAATCAAGTCTTTGCCGAGCTTTATTACACCACCTGTGACCTAAAATGCACTCGAAACCATCTATAGATTTCAATAAGGTTGCTTAGTGGACTATGATATTTATTTATGACGTATCTGTTTCTATTAAGTCACTTATAACTTATCCCCGCTACGACATACTTACATTGTTTGGACGGCGGTACTTATTGGAAGACAAAGTACGAGTATACTATTGTCACATGACCATTGTCACCGGTGTGGTAAAATAAAGCCAAATATGCTTCTTTATTACAAATATACGTACCTACCTAACAAATGTCACAGAATTTCTACTGGGAATACATTGTCAGCCCAGTATGATGCTACGCGCTCTGGTTTACTTCGTACGCCAGCAATGTAATGAGCATAAAGAAAATTAACGTAGGTTGATAAATGTCACAAGTCACGTTTTGCTTAATAAATGTATAGGTATTAGGTCCTTACATATGAAATTGGCGTTTGGCGAACTGGCAACTTTGATTCAAAATATGTGGCGTTCGGCTAGGAATTCCAAATTCAAATTTATTTCAAATTTAAGACCATGTATTTCTGTGTTCGAATTACGAAATTTATTTGTTATCGCGTCATTTGTTTTTCTTTCACATCGTTCTGTTCACAATATGGAGAACTTAAAATATCGCTATATTTACGAATATGAGTTTCACCTCGGCACTAGTGCTGCAGAAACGGCTCGTAGGATTAACAATGCGTATGGGGAAGCTACTGCAAAAGAAAATACGGTACGTTATTGGTTCCAACGTTTCCGTTCTGGAAATTTTGACCTACAGAACAAGCCTCGTGGACGGCCGGAGACACAAGTTGATAACGAAGAATTAAAAGCAATTGTGGAAGCAGATCCATCGCAAACCACGTCAGAGTTAGCGGCAGGCTTCGGTGTGAGTGATAAAACCATTTTGATTCACTTGAAACAAATTGGAAAAGTGAAAAAACTTGAAAAATGGGTACCGCATGAATTGAGCGACGCAAACAAAGAAACACGCGTCGAGTGTTGCGTTTCACTTCTCAACCGGCACAATAATGAAGGCATTTTGAATCGTATCGTTACTTGTGATGAAAAATGGATCTTGTACGACAACCGGAAACGTTCTTCACAATGGTTGAACCCAGGTGAACCAGCCAAATTCTGCCCGAAACGAAAGTTGACTCAGAAAAAGGTAACTGGTAAGTGTCTGGTGGACTAGTGCCGGTGTCATCCATTACAGTTTCTTAAGATCTGGGCAAACAATCACGGCTGATGTGTATTGTCAACAATTGCAAACGATGATGGAAAAGCTAGCCATTAAACAACCCAGACTGGTCAATCGATCTAGCCCACTGCTGCTTCAGGACAACGCTCGACCACATACGGCACGTTTGACGGCCGCAAAACTACGGGAGCTGCGACTGGAATGTCTTCGACACCCACCATACTCCCCGGACCTTGCTCCAACTGATTACCATTTTTTTCGGAATTTGGACAACTTCATGCAAGGAAAAAAATTCAATTCTCACGAGGCTGTCCAAACGGCCTTCAAAGATTTTATTGATTCTCGCTCACACACTTTTTTTAGTAAAGGAATCAATGAACTACCTTCGAGATGGCAAAAGTGCATAGATAGCCATGGTACATACTTTGACTAAATAAAAAAATAGTTTCATAAAAAAAAATCGTTTTCATTTCTGCCATATGAAACGCCAATTTCATATGTAAGGACCTAATACTTCAAAATCAAAATATATGTTACAGATATAGGGGTGTGACTTAGACCTATTTATTTGTTTATTTATTTAAACTTCATTGCACATACAAAATGTATACAATTGGCAGACTTAATGCCTAAAGGAATTCTCTACCAGTCAACCATAAGGCCAAACAGAAAGAAAAATGAGTAGGTGCATCAATATCAGAAAGAAACTACAGAAATAATAGGAAGATAACAAATCATTTCAAAAGAGGATATATTTACATAGACATACATATAAATTGTATAAAAGATAAACATACATAAACTAATAAAAACATAAACCAGCCGCACGAAGCAAGGAACTATTAGAGATCTTCTACTATCTAAAGTCCCGCGCCTTCACATTTCAAAACGCTTTTATTTTTTTATTATTTAAAAAGCACCACCAACACTCTCAACGCATAGTTGATGACTGTCTCAGCATGCTCACATGTGTGTGATAGTGTTGGTGGTGCTTTTTAAATACATTGCAGCGTTTTGAAATGTGACGGCGCGGGACTTTAGATAGTAGAAGATCTCTACTAAGCAAAGGACTATTTCATTGTATTTGACTTTTAGAGAAAGATTAATGATATATTTCACTCGTTTAATATTTAGACGAATGGCGAAATAGTTTGTTTAAACTTAAACATCCGTCTTTATAATCAAATTTTATATGAACATAAATAAGAACTAATCGACTTAGGTACTTAAGCTTTAGGCAAAGCGGCTAAATGAGTCACTTTTTTTTTAACATAATGAATGAACACAATAAATTAAATTACTAATTACTAATCTATACCAAACCTACTAGATTTTCATTGTTACAACATATTGACCGTCCCGTTACTTTTAGACCTCAGACAGGCGTGAATCAAGGTTTTCTTTTAATATCCTAATTGCAGCTCGAAATAAAAAATGTCCCTGAAAATAGACACGTCAGCTGAATTCAGGTGTGTAGGCGTTGGGGTTCGTAGTATTTACTTATCAGAAGCTCAATCTGGCCTCATGAATATGAATATTGTGTCCCACGGGAGCTCACCCACGTAAGCGATAAGCGTCGATATTTTAAACTAAGAGAGGACCCCGAAGGCCAATTAAAATAGTAACTTGGGGATAAAAGTTAGATTGTCCCGCCAACCAAACGTTTGCGGTGATATTATTTTCATTTGATACTCGTACGTGCTGGTTACGATTCTTGAAACGTCTCAAAGGCACCTGATGAGGTATCTGGAAAAAATATCAACACTCAACAGTTAATGAACAAAAACATGTTCATACCTAGTTATAATCTAGCACCACCAACACTCTCAACGCATGTGTGCATGCTGAGACAGCCGTCAACATGCGTTGAGAGTGTTGGTGGTACTGTGTAAATACTTTCCAAATACATTGAAGCGTTTTGAATTATTGAGGGGCGGGACTTTCAATAGTAGTTTATCTCTACTACCTAGCTATATAAATGAAGTTACATTTTTATTCGCTTTTTACATTAAAATCATACTTTTAACTTAGGTACCTAACTATTTAATTTTTGGTCCCTTTTAATATAATAATATCCTGGGAAATATTACACATATTGACCTAGCCTCAAACTAAGCGACGCTTGTACACTATGGGTGCTAGGCAACGATATAAATACTTATATAGAGAAATACGTACATATATAAATACTAAACATCCATGACTCGAGTAGCGATCTTCTACTATCTAATGTCACATTACAAAACTCTTCAATTTTTTCATTATTATTTAAAAAGCACCACCAACACTCTCAACGCATAGTTGATGGCTGTCTCAGCACGCACACGTGTGTTGAGAGTGTTGATGGTGCTTTTTAAATACATTGCAGCGTTTTGAAATGTGAAGGCGCGGGACTTTAGATAGTAGATAAGATCTCTACAAACATTCGTGTTTTTTTTGTCAGCAGTGTGTCCTACGTATTCAGAATGCTGGTAAATTCATAAGTGACATGAGAAAC